>JAQFZQ010001205.1:0-21359 GCA_034696005.1 Glomeris marginata | reverse complement strand
AAGTGTTTCCCGTCACCAATCAGAGAAAAATAGTGCAGAATCATGGTGTGCAATCGATGCGATTAGGTATCCAGATGTATATTTTAATGCAAACAGTGTCCAAGGCTGTTGCTCAAGATAGTTGCAGTGTGTCTGTATTAGTAAAAAGAAAGCGGAAGGAAGGCTTACCACGAAACATTTATGCTACAACTGTTGATGGAGGTCATCCAGCACTGACATAATCCATAAATGAGTGTGTAATGATTGCACTACGAAGGATTTACCAGAAAAGAATATTTGTACGATTCACTCTTGCTATTATTTACCAAGAAAATGTTGCTGATTTGGTCCTTTGCATGTTACTACATAAATCCATTATTATAGGAACTAGCCATTTAACCCAGTCATGATATTCCGTGATAAGATTAATGATATCTGGGTAAATAATGATTGCAGGAATGTGATTTTATTTATTATTTTTTTAAAGAAATGCAAATACATATTGGATAACCCATCAGACAAGTTGGTGTCACTGCTTCCACATGGTATTTAAATTTCACCATAATGTAAATTTCTATGGGTTTAAGATGGAAATTGCATATTCAGTTACAGAATGATCCACTTTAGAGTGATTATTTTTACTAAAGGGATTCAACTATTTAAAATGTGATCCTCTGTGCAGCTAAATATGGGTGTGAAATACAAGCTGAATCTTACAGTGAAAAATGAAGGAAAATGGAACAATATAATAGAGAAATGCATGGTATACAGAAGTAAACAAAGGTTTGCGTGGGTTTAATAGTTGTTTTCAAGGGTAAATTCGGAATAGTCAGATGCTAAGTATATCAGATTACAGTGGATTATGGTACACCTACCAAGTTGTTTTTGCTAGTTGCAGGTTGGATGAGCTCTGCAGACTGGTGCAGCTTGTATAATAATAACACCTTTCTGATTCTGTAGTTTTTGTAGTGTCGCATCTGTTGATGGATCTATACTCTATGCAATATTCAGATTCTGTTTTCATTTCCTGACATGGATACACAGGGGAAAAAAAATAAGTATTGCTATTATAAAACACGAGCCAAAGAAACACGAGTGTTTCATTGTTCATTACTCTAATGTCAAAAAAAGTGGGCTTAGTGCCTAAAGTGCAAATGAAACTGAATTGGTACAAGAAAATGTGCAGTCTAAATAGAATTTAGCATATTACAAATATAGATTCAATAATATTTATGGACAATTTCTCACCAAAGATATCATGCAAATGTAATTTTAATTTTATTTTCTGTATTTTATGTTTGGAAATGCAATGAATATGATGAGTACGTTTGGTAATTGCGGATGAGGGATTTTTAAAGCTTGCATATCCAGCTTTTACAGGATTTTCATTAACATTTTGAAGTGATAACATTTCCAAGAAATCGAGAGAATTCATGGGTAGGACTGCCTTGATTACAGGTTTGATAAACAGAAAGTAATGATGGAATATATTCTCAACTTCATTGCTGTGAAATGTTTTCACCATCGTACCAAACACTTGCAGTGTTTGAGGATTCACATGATATTGCTGATGCGAAAATGTGAAATTGCACACCTTGACACAGAATCTGCAAATAGCTCAGCGATTGGATTTTGTATGTGGTGTAAGTTACATGCAGCATACTGCATGTATTCTGAGGGTTATTGCGATTACACACAGACTTTTATCAGTTTGATAACGTAGGTTAAAAGTCAGGTTGGTTAACCATATGATGACAGAACAATGCACAAGTGTAAAGAGCTTTTCCTATTGGTTGATCTTTCAATAGATGAGCAAATTTGCAGGAAGCTTCTTAACAAATGCTTCTCGTTATCTCTACTGCAAACAACATTTGAAAAAAGATACAGGAAAGAATGGAATTCGAGGTTGCATTGATTGTTATCACTTCATCTGTGTTCTTAGCAAGAAATGTGAACAAGAGGATTTCCTAATAAGTAATTTGAAAGCTGGTGGTGCTTAATGGAATTGAAACCTTATCAGGTCACATACAAACTAAAAGCAACTACAATATTTGCAATAAAACATCTGATTTAATAAAATGTGCAGCTTATAGAAAATCACTACCGTAGTTTGGTTTTAGTGAGTTCAATGCGTTTACTGACATGGAATTCCTTTAAAATCTATGGAATATTATATTTTCAAAGTTTTAGATGTCCTGAGTCATGATAAAAGATTTATTCAACTTATTAGATTGCATGCAACTGAGAAGAGCATAGAGATAAAATTGTGGTTTTGGAAATTTGTAATTATAGATTATTTTGTTCAATATTTTATGAATTGGGACTTTAAAGGAGAACATCATGGAGGGAAAGTGATTGAATTAGAGAAAGAAAAATAAGAGCCAAATAGTACTTTAAACAGCTTTCTATTTAGGATTCAGGAATGCTACAAAGTATGCCAAGTTTGCTTATATTAACAATTGAAATGTAGACTTGCGTTGCGGTTTAACATATTGCAACAGGAATTGTCAGATGTAAAGATAAGGATAGGAGGCCAGTAATTACAATTTATAGTGTCAAGCCGATTGGCTGGAACACATACCATGCAGAGCAATTAACACTGATCAAACCTGATGATCCAGCATTTCAATCTTGCACTCATTAGACCTGTAATCTTGCTGCATATGTTGAACTGGCTTGGATAGTGCGGAATTGCAGTTTCTAGGGTACTTCCTTCCTTCAAATATTAGGTGCTCTGACCTAGATCCCATTCTCATTATTCAATTAATTGATTTTCCAGCATGTGTAACTGGATTTTATCCCTGTACGGCAATAATTGGGACCTATTTTGGATTCAAGAATGCTACATAGTATGTATAATTTGACATGTCTTGGAATGAAACGCAGTTGCTGTAGAACATTTATAGGATGTAAAGATGATAAAATGCAGCACTGCGGTGAAGACCATGGCATGCAAACCATGAATTGCCTTTACTAGCACACCGAATGATTAGGTGGATGTTTGGTGTGGTGGTTGCGGGTTGGAAATTAGGAAATGTGGGCCAGTTTTTTGGGTGCGGATGTTGTGCACAATTCTAGGTACAATGCAGGCCAAGTGCGGAAACGCATTTTTGGGCGTTGCATATGTACGGTATTGCGGCAAATCGATCGGCTTGCTCCACCAGCCTCTATCTAGTAGCTACTGCGACCGGTGAGAAAGGTCATTGGTTGGTTGCCGTGGTAATGTGACGATTAAATGCTTGTTCCCAAGTAAACTCAACATTCTTGATCCTTGAGCAAAGTTGGCCCAAGTAAAAGTTGACCAGGTTACGCAGGTATTATGTATGTACCGAGGTATTACGCATAGCGCAAACAAAATTTCTTGGTAAAATGAAATGATGTGCCTTAATTATTAGTGTACCTTCAAGCATTTAATGAATTATGTAAGGGAAATATGGATAAAGTCGTAGGGATCATTCAGAAATGATGTAATAGTTAGGGGGAGGTGATCATATGGAAAAATGGGGTGCTATTGTTGCTGTGAAATCAAGAAAACAATGAAAGTTTCTTGTATATTTCTGGTTTCTGAGCCTGCATAAGAAATGTGTTAGGGTTGCGTAAAAATACAACCATTGTAGGTTGTCCAGGGTCAAAGTTTTACATAATCCCATTCACAAAGCCTGCAAAGTTTACTCAATGTGTTTTTTTGTTTGAATTATGAAGTGAATCTTTGTATAGCAGCTAGTCCACGTGTGGGGACATGGGATTTTGGTTGACTATAAGGGAATCTTTCAACTTATTGCAGTTCTGTCACTTGGAAAATTACCATGTTTTTGTTAAAGTTCTATATAACAAACAAGTTAGAGCAGTTGAGTGAAGGATAATTTAGAAGGAAATGGCAAGGAAATTGGAAGTAAATGTAGAATTCTGATGCAATTTGCAGAGTTGGTCTGTCGGCACAAGACAATAATCAAGTTTAGTACCAGCATTATCATTAGTGAAGTGAGTTTAACTTTTCCCTGCAAGTTGTTTGTGATTTTTACGCCTGATGCGCATTTAAAGTTAGCTTCATTTAAATTTTGCTGATGCTGTTTGTTCTTATTAGAGGAAAACTTTCCCCAAGAAGTTGAGCACTCAAAGTGTACTGAGGATTCAATGGTGTACGTGCCAGATTGCAAATTTTCATCGCGAAGTTGTGCTTTGAAACACACGAGATTGATACCAATTATATTAGCCTGTGTGTTTATACTGGACGAAATCCAAATTGATTAATTAATACAGTTTACACCCTGAAAATCAATATGCATGTAAAACTCGGATGCTTTGTAGCAATCTCATTTGAATGCCTGTAATGAGGCAGGCTGGGTAACTGTATGAAATGTATTAAAACGGAATAGGCTATACTATAAGCTATTTATCGTGGTCAGCCACGTGTTAAATAATCATTTATAAGATTAAATTATTGATTTTAAGGCTGCTGTCACAAGATGGAATTTAGAAAGCGGTTAACCCGACCGTGCCAAATGTTGACTTGGTGGCTCTAGTCATTACATTGACCATCATTGCCAGGTTATCAATATACTACGTATATTGAACACTTTGGATCAATTTCTTCTGCAATTCTACAAAACAGTAGAACACTTTATCCGGGTGTTAATGCGGATTGACTGTAACAGGGTGTCTACTGAATGGAAATCCTGGAAATGTACTGGATTTTTGTTTCTTAATCCTAGAAAATGTATCATTTGTGACACATTACATACAATTTAGCTTATTGATTTCTGTGTTCGCCTCATTTCACTTATTCATCAGTTTTTAAGGGATTAATGTAGTTTATACAAATATTTTTTTTATTTTATGCGTTTTGTGTCCTCGAAAAAAGTTATAAATATCCTTGAAAATACTAGAAATATACTATGGAATTTTGAAATGAAAGTTTAGTACTACGCCCTGTGTAAGGTATAGGGCTATTTGTTACAGGGAATATTTAGTAAATGTTAACTGAAAGGAAATGGGATTTTAAAATAAGCAGTATATTAAAATTAATTACATATTTCTTTATTCATTGATGCATTATCACAGGGTGATGTTTCAGCATTTACACTCTGCAACATTTGATTGCTGAATTAATTGGTTCTAAGACTGGAATTATTATTATAATATTTTAGTATGGAATTACAATTATATTTGTGTAAATCCATTTGACATGCACTATAGACTTTTAAAGTTAGGGAACTGAAATAGGTAAACTTTAGGCTTTCAACGAGAACTCTGTAAATATGTGCCATTGTTGCATAGAATGACATGATCTCAATTTTTGTAATTAAGCCCATGCAGTGTAATTAAAGTGTCGAAAGGGTGGTATTGTTCAGTTCAGCACACATGAGCCCTCATTACTTTTAGTGCACAGGTTTTTATTTTCGTATTGTTCAAAAAGATTACGATACTGTGAATGTTGGATGGAGTTGCCATATAGGCCTACAGAGAATAATGCAGTGGCCCTTAATTGGAAAACGAAGAAGATGCAGAAATTTGTGCTGCAAGCTATGTATTAGTACACAGTACATTACTGGTATTAAATTTGTACATAATTCAGTAGCGTTTGTGCTCATGCAGCCTTGGTGCAGAAATTGTATTTTCTTAATTTTTCAGGAGATTACTTTATAATAAGTACAGAATTACCAATGTTGCTGTACCAATACTGCTAAAATATGCATATTTCATAAGCAATTTTGATATTTAGGAGCTTTTATAGCCTTCATTCGGGATATAGTATGGTTGTGTATGATGTTGCATATTCCCTGCATATACAATGTTATACTTTCACCCAAATATAGCTACTGACAATGCAGTGTTAATGTATGACTGTCTAGCAAAACTGCAAGAGGGTGTTCAGGGATGTTTCTATGATATGAGTGAAACATGTGCCTTTTGAAGTGACATTGCAATGTTCAAGAAACAGGATTTTTGTTTTGACTATAGTTGGCAATGGTATTGAATAGTCATATTGTCTGTGAACTTAGCTAAGACTTAGCAATGCTCTTATAAAAATCATATTTTGATGTGAATTTTACAAGTTTTATCAAGTACAAGTAGAAAAATGGGTTTTTCAATGCTGTACAGCATGTTTTAGCGGGTTGCGTGCTGTACGCATGTTCAGGAAGTCAGTGTACTAGTTTGAAAAGGAGTTAAAAAAGAATTTTGTAATATGTAGCACTGATTATTATGTATATAGAGTTGTGCAGAAGTAATTTGAAACCAATTACTACCTTGTAACTTTGTACTGTTGTGCCTTACAAATAACTAGTGTCATTGGCCTGCCATTTTGCTTCTATAAGTTGAGAATGTGCATCATATTCATAGGGGCACATTGGCAGATGGTGGATTACATTATAAGGGTATAGACTTGGTGGCATGTTGCAAGTTTGCATTCATTTGGCTATTGTAGGTGGATAAAAATGGCCGCCATACTACTAGAGTGATTCACTTTGTTGTCCATCAACAAAAGGTGAAACCCAATACTTTCAAGCACAATAACACTGTAAATACACTTATGAAACACTATGAAACAGCAGTGATGTTCTATTGCATCACACAACAATTGTTATTCCAACAGTACTTGATTATTTGCTGTGTTATTTGTATCTTTGGAAAACTCCATTGATGAACAGAAAACAAGTGGTTTTGTACAATGCATTGTTATAGAAAAAAGTTTTGTTCCAAATTTGGGGAGATATTAAATCCAGCATTCTTATTAGATTAATAGTTTGCAGACAGAATGAAAATTGGAACTATCCCCAGCCGGATTTCCGGTATTCCTGATTGAGGAAAGTGTCGAACAGGAAACTGCCAATCACAGGACTGCATTTTATAAATCGTAATGAACACTCTTTATAACAGCACATGCCATGAAAGGTTTGGTGGAAAAACGAAGATTTGGTACAGTACTTACTAAAGTACAAGTGTTAATTTTAGCTTCAGAATCAGCATAGAAATTTGTGACAAGGACAAAGTTGCAATGTACTGATAGCAGTTTTGGCCACTGTATTTGTTGTCATGCCAAATGTTATTATCCGTACCTTGCGGAATGCATTTTCTGCCAACATTGCTACTGGACTTTTAGTGTAATTTCTCTTTGTGTTGCTAAAATATTAGATCTGCTTCGGCCATATGAAACAATGCAGTTATGGTTGTGGTAATCAATGGACATCTGCAGTGCTCCATAAAATGATTTTAAAGCATTATTCTAAATTACTACTATTACGTACTGCAGTGTGTTGTAATTTCGTATTTTGTACAAGAAAATTAGAAGTGGTGCCTAGAAACTAATTGAGGTATGTTACATTATCCAAACTTTAACCTACACATATGTTTTAAAGGAAACAATGTGCACAATAATTGGAAATAATTTATTATAATTATATGTATTTTGTTACATTTGAAAGTTATGTAATGGTGCAACTTTAATTCTATGACAATCACATGAAAGATATTTATGAGGAACACTGTTTTATAATGAGAACTAGGAAATACTAGAAGTAGTATTAATTGTATAATATTTCTGAACAAATACGAAATTTGTTTTTCTGCACAGTAGAGTTAAAAGTGCAACTTGAGAAATGTATTTAGCCCATTTTTGTATACAAACAATGATAGGAATATGAACTGATGCAGATTGTATGTCAACATTCATGAACTGAGAATGAATGGGGACATTTGAATTTACATTTCAATAAGGCAAATGCAGACTTGGCTTGAAGAAATTTTGTGCAAAATAGTTTGGAATGTGAGGAAAGTGTGGAGTATTTTTCTAGTGTTAAAAATAGGAAGTAAATGGTTGAACATTGAGCTTACTTAACCTGTCTGCAAGACGCAGTAAATGATATGCTGGGGAGTTTTGTGCACAAAAAGGTATTTTATTTCATTGACTTTTAAATTTAGCTACTTGAGATGTCATGATGGCGCATTCACAAACTGAATTTTATTTTTGCAAAGTCATGTGTTCACATGGAAGCACTGTGAAAGTGTGAGCTTTTTTTTATAATAATAATGGTCTCAATCCCCTTGCTGTTCAAAATAAGGTTGTTTACAATATAAATATGATAGGAATAGTTTTTAACTACACATCAGATGTTTATTATAATGAAATAATGTTGTTGTTGCAGGATCGACACCTTGGAAACAATCCATGCCCTTTGGACACCATGAGGCTGACAAGTTTCGAGCATTATTTCAACGATATCCTCAGATCAACAGATTGCGGTGATCAATTGAAAGGTGGTAGGTATTCAGTTTGGTGGTTGTTGTAGCTGTAGTTGTTGTTGTACGATGACCGAATGTACTTTTTTTAGGATTTGTGAATGGCAATGCCAACCCGATGCAGTCTTTGGCTCAGCTGTATGGTAAGTATCTTTAGTCTCTCTGAGGTTAAAAGGAAGAGTGATCCAAGTCCAAAATGGGCGAACTGAAAGGGAGGGATTTGAAAATGCTGATCCACGTAGCGCATTCACGAATACGTGGCTCAAAATGTTTCATTTTGGACATGAGCCTATTTTCCTTCGTACCACACATTTGTCCTATCTAAAAAGTGTTGTCCAAATCCCACTGTTTATTGCTGGTTAAACTTTTAAACTGTCTAGAGGTATTTGCATTTGTTACAGTTAAATAACACTATATAAAATGTGCTGTTCTATTGATTTTTCTCACCTATATACCTTCAATTGTTTGTCCATAAATCCTTGAATAATAATACCGTTCACTGTTGGCATTAGTAGACATTCATGTATTAAAGTACGGATGGGAAGGAAATGTGCGATTATATGATGCCGTTTTTTCTGTGGTTATATATTTGAAATCTCCTTTTGCATGCAGCCCGAAGCTATGGACGCAAAAGAGGTATCTACCAATTGAAAGCGTAGCATTTATTTCAGAGTGTTGTTTAAGAACATTATTTCTGTAGTGATTGATACCCAATCGATTTTCCTTTAAGATAACGGTAATTTGTTTGTGTGCAGGTAAATCCCCATTCTTTCCTGGATTGGATGATAACCACCTTTTAGAAGATGGCCACCTGGACCAATCTGTAGCTTCAGTTAGTTCGCCATCCAGAGGGTCTCCGAGATCGCAGAGTTCCTCGGATACGGGTGAAAGGTACTCCAGGAAAGTGTTTGTGGGTGGACTGCCTCCAGATATAGACGAAGGTAAATAAAACTCTTGAAATCTTTCTGTTAATTAATTGAATGCGAGATTTGCGTTCACGCGGAAGTTTGCATTAATGTACGGTGCAACAATTGAAATAATGCAGTGATGTGTTTGTTATTGCGGCACCAGAGCTTACATCCTTAATGGATTAGTTGGGATGATACTGTATTTACCATTGTTCTTTTTAGAGGAAATAACTGCTAGCTTTCGTCGGTTTGGACCTTTGGTCGTTGACTGGCCTCACAAAGCAGAAAGCAAATCGTATTTCCCACCTAAAGGTAATCAATAACAGCACCATTTCATCTTACATATATGATGGATTTGGGTTTTTGTGCTGTGTGCATCAATCTATGCTTTTACCCTCCAATCAGGTTACGCGTTCCTGCTATTTCAAGATGAAAGCTCGGTTCAGAACTTGATTGATGCTTGCATCCAAGATGAAGACAAGCTTTACCTGTGTGTTTCAAGTCCAACCATCAAGGACAAACCGGTAAATATGGTATAATGCAGAAGCTGGCTGACTGTAGGTGAGGTTTTTGAAATGGAAATTCTGGTTTTTTGTTGGTCAAGGTGCAAATTCGTCCGTGGCGTTTGAGCGATGCAGACTTTGTGTTGGATGGCTCTCTGCCGCTGGACCCAAGAAAAACAGTGTTTGTTGGCGGAGTACCAAGACCCTTGAAAGCAGGTCAGCTTTTTACGGATAATGGTTTTGCCGATTTAAGAATTACTACGTATCTCTATAGTGTACTGCGTACTTACAAAATAATGAACGCGGAGTGTTAGTCAGAGGAAACATGCAAACAAATTCCATGATTCAGATTGAACTTCTGTATTCAGGATTCAAAATAAGATATTGGAATTTGTGTTCATGAGGCAAACATGTTTTTATTTTGGTAAAGTGGAGATGATTCCACCTGGTAAACATGGTAAATGGAGACCTTGATGTATTAATAGGTTACTACGCTTGAGTATTGTATTCACAGTATGTGCATTAATTAGCCTTGCAAGGTTGAAATTTGTTATTTTGATTGGAACGGTATGATTTTATTTGCAGGGATATTTAAAATGTGATATTCCAATTTTAATTCTTATGAATGTGTGTTAAGCCAACTCAGCTTTAATACATATATATTTTAAGTTTTTGGTTTTAGTTGGGTTGTGTTCTTTGAAGAAACAATTAAAAGTGATAGGGTTTTTGTAACAGTAAGTGAATTTGAGCTGTAAAAAAACACCTGATGACAGCACTCCATTTTGTTGAACACTACCATTGACAATTCTGCGTAGGCAAGGCGTAGGTGTCCGCATCCATTCAATCAATGTCCAAAGTGAAAAATACGATTTTTCACCGACCGAAGTAATGGTGAATTCGGTTGAAGTGGCATAGACTAGACAATGGTAGCTTTGGAAAATTGGACATGATGTATGTTGGACACTGTTAAGCCATGTTAAAACGCTTACATTATGTTTTTCTTTTTTTTTACGGTTCGCAAAGTGGCCTTTTGAGTGCACGTGTTGTTGCATGCCACCGTTGAGGTTTTTGCTTTGTGGCATACATCCAGTAAAATGTTCAGATGGTATATGTAAAAATATCGGCCACAGTGATATAAATAGTGTTGCAAGTTGGCATGCCGAGCGAAAAACATTATTGGCGATCGGCCTGCGAAAAAACAGCGGTGCAAAAGCTGGGTTCCGCATTTCAAGAATGGGAACTTACTTTTCTTAAATGCGTTGAGTGTGGTGCAAGAAAACAACATATACGAGCACTGATTTAACTTGACATTGAAATAAAATGCACTGATACTTTACGTTATAGGTTAAATATCGTTACTCGAGTATTGCGTAAATAAAATTGGAATGTGTTCTGAACTTGATTGTTGTTACCATCTAGTGGAACTGGCCATGATCATGGATCGTCTGTACGGAGGAGTGTGTTACGCAGGCATCGACACGGACCCGGAACTGAAGTACCCGAAAGGAGCTGGCCGTGTGGCTTTTTCCAATCAGCAGAGTTACATTGCGGCCATCAGCGCGCGCTTCGTTCAACTGCAACATGGCGACATCGACAAAAGGGTTCGTATATTACTGAATTCTACCATTATTTTAATTTATTGTCACGGTTTTTATATTTGTATGGACAATGTGTTGGATTTTATTCCATTGTGTGCAAGATTTGATCCCACAGTTGCATTGAAGGAGTACTTATTTGCCACTTAACTCTATCCTTGATACAATTTGCGTCCCAAATCCAGCATTCAGATCAAGTTAATGCAATTTGCTGCTATGTATTAACTGTTTAAATAACCTTACAGAAGTTGAATCAGAATGTGGACAGATACTGTCCATGTTCCCGCTAGTTGACATGGCAGCAGTGTTCCTGGACATGGTTGTTGGTTGTGGCCCATTGATAATATCTCTTGTTCATGTTTAATAGCATATTGTGTGTTGGTGCTTGCTTACCTGTGATTTTGATCAGGTCGAGGTGAAGCCATACGTGCTCGATGACCAAATGTGCGATGAGTGCCAAGGAGCCCGGTGCGGAGGCAAATTCGCACCGTTCTTCTGCGCCAACGTAACCTGTCTGCAATACTACTGCGAGCACTGCTGGGCCACCATCCACTCTAGACCTGGCCGTGAGTTCCACAAGCCTCTGGTCAAGGAAGGTGCCGACAGGCCACGTACCGTGCCCTTCCGCTGGTGCTGAGCTGCTCCCCCCCCCCCATTTTCAATTCGCAAGTTGCCACGCATCACATACACTTACACCTATAAGTTACAAACACATGCGCACCACACATCCCGTATACCGTAACCCGGTAGATATCCCAGTAAGCTTTTTGGTTTGATTCAATTAGACTAGTTTAGGAGAAAGGATGAGAGAGTGACCGATAAGAGGGCACCGAAGGGACCGCGCTGTTTGTCGCTTTGACGCGAGTCGTACGAGCGGTCCCGCGATTTGAGTCCTCCGGTGCAATGTCACGTGATATTTGGGAAGAGCTATGATCGCTTTCTACGTAGTTCAAACAGAAAAGTTGCTGTTCTTTCAGGCAAAGATTATTTTATTGTTTTAATTATTATTAATAGTTTTTGCCATTTTCCCCCTTTCTCTCTCTCCTTGGAGTTTGACGCGGATGTGAAATGGCAGTTTAGGAAAGAAGTCTGCTATTTGTTTGATTAGCAGTCGGGTGTTCGTAATGTCTGGGTTAGATTTTTACCATTACTTCTTATTCTTCTTCTTGCCGAACAGGGTTTCTTTACGATCGGATTCGATACGTGGCCGTGATAGAGCCAGACGCACTGAAATCTAACTATACGTAACCACTCGGTACCGCGGTAAACTACACACAACTACCAGGTGATGACTTTGATCTCACTGTACCAAAGATATCAATAATTATTGTTGCAGAGTTTCCCAGGGAATTTGCCAGGCGTTTTGGTGAAGAAAAACACAAAAAATAATGGGAACGCGGATTCCGCGTCGGGCTGCAAAGCTTCCGCTAGAAACATTTATTAGAAAGAACGCTGTTGTTTTTCTTTTTCTGTTTTTGTTTTTATTATTACTCTATTTACAAATCGTTTGTTGTATTGTTCCCGGTTTCAGAGTAGTAGTAGTTGCATACCCAGAGTTTTTTTGTGCGTAGTCTTTGAGGTTAGTCAGCGATGCCGACAGATTATTTAAGTGAAGAATTATTTAAAGATTGGTTTGCAAGCGATTTTCAGCACAAAATAATACTTATTTACTTGGTTCACGTACGAAAAAAAATGCAATGAAATTGCTTATTTAGAAAATTTGGGGCTTATTATACTGGGATATTTTTGTTTCTTGAATTGAAGTTTTATTTTTATTTTTTCAATCGTAATTATTACTTACTGTTCGAAAATTACAGTCCGAGTCATGCGAACAGTATATGATATAGTAATTTATTTATCAAATTCTATTTACTTTTGTAGTCGCTGGACGAAAGTAGTACGTAACGTAACGTAATAACTTGTCGTTTCTAAATTATAGAGTTAAAATTATTTAATTCGGTCAGAATTATTATTGTAGATATCCTATGAAATTGTGTATTGGTGTGTGTGCAATGCAAAATAGTTTTTTGTTTGTTTTATTTTTTAAATACCGAAGGATTTTTTTTACGATAAGACAAATTTAACCCCGAGGAAATTATTTTGAATCCGCAAGGCATTCCTTATTTTGACAGTCAAATGGAAAATTGACTGCATTTGCAATTTGTTCTGTCGGCTTATATTAATGATTTTTACTTTTTTAGATAAATAGATAACGAGACCCCGCGTAGAAGAATTTACCAATTTTAATATTTCATTTCGGCACGTTTGCAATATTACCGAGCTTGCGTTAGTTTTGTTAATTAGTTGACGTGTTAATATATGTTAGCTTTTACCAATCTTATCGTTCTGTTGTCATTTTTGCGAGAGCATTTTATTTTTTGGCGTTTGTGCGAATTTTTGTTGCGTGTTTGTGCGGCCAGCCAATTGAGCGTGTTATTATTTTGCGGCCCACCCGTAAAAAAGAAACTATTTTTTAATCAATATTATTATTATTATTACTATTATTATTGTCTATTAAGAGTAAACTCCTCCCCCCATTTCCCCTGAATTAGTGTAGTAAAATAACAAATTTCCCCATTGTTACCTTTCCTTAAAACCTCGTACGGGGTTTTAGCATGTACCGTAAAAAACAGAAGCAATTTTTTGTGCGCCTTTTTATATGTCTGCCGTTTTCAGTTAAACGTTTATATGAGTTTTATACGATTTGTAATTATTAATAATATATAATTATTGTAATGAGTCTTATTACCTTGGCCAGCGCGCGATATCACACGGTAACTTTATTAGTTGTGCGGAAGCTTTTCCTATAGACAATCGCTTGCTGTGTCTACATCTGATATAATGTAATTATTCTGTATATCCCTCTAGTTATTTAACGTCAGATTACCATCTCTGTAAGTACACATGGCCATTTAAATGGCCCTACTATTATAGTAGTAGTTGAATGGCATTTTTTGACGCAAACTTGATTTTGGATCTAGTCACCATTGTTTTATATTTGAAAGTATATAGTGTCATTTCTGAACATATTATCTCTTATTAGGAAAAAAGCAGGGACAGTGAGATGTAGTGGCGAGATGTCAGTGATTATATTTTGAGATGAAAAGTCAAGCTGTGGCGGTGTTGCGAGATACACGACTGTGTTAGCCAACTTATTATATACTGACTTTTTTTATATTTGTAATTCACAATCGATATTTGATTAATAACACTGTGACAATTTCTATGACTGCATCCAAACGGGTGAATCTTACCTCGTAAAATAAACAAAAACAAACCGGTATGGTTTTCGGCTTAACGTTTTAAACACGGAAGCGCAATCCTGAAACTTAATCAAATGTTTTGAATTGATGAAATTCAACTGTGGATTTTATTTCAGGGTTGGGATTCGATAATTATTCCCCTGTTCAATGTTCATTTTTATCCCTTTGTTTTTAAATTCAGTGCTGGCTTGGGTCTTCATGTTTTACGTTGCTTGCGCGCGTGTGGCTGTGTTTTAGAGAATTCAATTTAATCAAATTAGGAATATTTATTCCTAATTGGATTGAATTATTATTAGAAATTGAAGTTTTTGGCATTGTGTTATATTAGTCTTGCATTTTTCTTGCACTTGTGATAGTTGTTCCAAACTGTTCCAACCATCGATTCGTGCACTTTTATCGCAATTGTGTATGTCCACTTTATATAGCTTTCCTGTTGTGAACGTTTAGTAAGATTTCCAGCTCGTTGCCAATATACATAAATAGTCTGGATTTCAGTGAAATTTACCAAATAGACAAGTTAAGAAATAATATAGTACAGCTGTCCCTATATTTGAGTATCGAAGTCGTGCAACGTTTGTCGGTACATGTACGCGTGGCATTTGTAACAAGTTTCTAAAGTGAAGACGTAGGTTTGGTAAAATGACTTGCATTTAAATAATATCCATGACTGCATTTTTTATATCGCATTGTGTAGCTGTATCTGCCTTTTTATTAATTTGGGTTATAAAATGAAATTGGATTTTAACCAATATAAAATGAAACCAGCACTTGTTGGGTCACACTTGTATTTAATAATTATGGTTGTATAATATTTAAAATATGTCAAGAATAATTTGTTTCTGGTATGTGTTCTCATTTTAAAATTTTGTTGTTGTCCAACAGGAAAATTAACATTAAACCTTGTTTCTCAAAGTTAGCGGAAACTTCCATTCAAATTGACAAGTTGTATTTGGGTACAGGTGTGACTTCAAAAATTTCCACATTTTCATGGTACATTTTGATCCATTTTCCATTCGCACGTTTCATAAATTGATTTCAAGTGTCCAAACGTAAGTCTACATATCACTTGGTCACATGTTGCGGTTGATAATACAGATTACGGACACTGTTTCACTCCCAATCAGCTGGTCACACATTTTGATTGTCATATCATGAAGTTGTGAGTGTTACATTGAATAAGTTTTAAGCTGATTGTGGTTAACAAGTGTTTGTGACAGGTTTAAATGTTACATTACATGGAACTGTATGATGTGACAAGTATAATGAGTGACTGGCTGAAAATGTATTGTGACGAAGTGAGCTGTGACATTACGTAGGGGTTTCACGCACAGTTATAACCCAAAATGGTGAAGTTTTTGTAATAAATGGGCAGTATACATTAGAAGTAAGAAATTTCTAACATAATAGTTTTATTTTTCCAAAGTTAAAAGTGGAAATGTCAACGCTGTCATTGTGAATGTTGTGTCGGTGTTGCGATGCAAATTAAATTAGAATGTTTCGCGGTCATAACTGCGAACGTTGCATTACGCTAAAGTTCTAGCTAGTTAGCTAGCAATAGTTAGTTTTACTATGGTCAAATCTTCATTGCTACCTTTTCAAGGAAATTGCAATTTAGCAGTCGCAACGAAACGAGTTTATTTTTGTGTCGTGTGAGAAAAATGGGGAAAAAAACAAGATTGATGCAAGAAGTGTGAGCTTTTAAGGAACTTGTATAACATGAAGTTGGAAGGTGGGACTTTTTGTAACCGTGTATAATTCATCCAATAACCGGTAATTAATGCATGTTTATAACTAGAAAAATGGTTTTTTGAAGCGTGTGCATGCAAAAATAGTTGCGTACCGTAATGTGGAATGATTTTTCTCATTTCACTCAAAGGTATACTTTAATATTATAACAACTCATCGAATACATAGGAAGAATTTTGTGATTACATTGTTCAAAGTTCTCAAAATGAAAGTGTATTGCACATGTCTCATCCAATGATCTGGATATACTTTGGAAAAATGCCGAGTGAAAAGAAAACAGATTTTTGCGCTATATTTTGTCTTAGATGAAGAAGAAAAAAATGTCAAACTTTAATTTTATGTTAATATTGTGTAATTTAGACAGAAAAAAAAACAGGCTGCTTGTGATTTTTAAAAGGGAAAAAAAGAGTTTTTTGCATGGATGGAAATACAAAAAAACCCAAACGTGATTAGGCCTCAGGTCAGGAAGTTTTTTATCCAGGTTTTTCTCTTCTCACATTTGTCGAATCACGATTTTTGAACGTTTGAAACTATTTTTGGTACAAGGGTGAAACATGCAAGCGAATGAGTGAGATGTGAACACGCGAGAGAAAAGATTAGAGAATGAGAGTTGGTTGAGAAAGCATGTCCTGCTGCTTAATTTTTGATGAAATTAGCAAGAAACATCGCGAATGTGCAATATTTCCAGTACAATTGTCAGTTGGTGTTGCGTAGACAGGTTATATCCAACTGCGTGCGTGTGCGTGTATGCGTTGTTACTTCTTAAACTTCTTCCCCTTTTCCCGGCCCCTACCAATAGATCGATGGATAGAGTGATTGGTTGCCAAGCACCTAGTCTGATGTGCTCTACTTGTCCAAAAGAATTCCAATTCAATCGCATTTCTTTTCCCTTTCCAACCTGAATTCGGTGGCTGCGGACTGCGTTGCTCCCTAATGTCTTCGATCAGAATGCGCCATTTCCAGCGCTGGAAATTGTATTACCCAGTTTTGTTTTTTAAATCTACTCAAATTGTAAAATTGCATTCTTACCTAATGCTACAGAATATTGCAACTACAAAGATTTCCGTTAAAATTTTATACGTACAAAGAAAATGGTGATCTTGTTGATCTTGTTTAATTGCATTGTAATTATAAAGGAAATTGTGTTTATTTCGGAGTATGTAACTTACCAAATCAATATTTGTGAGCAATTACATTTTTGGAGCTTCATCAAATGGAAAATAAATGTGTGAATGTTTAATTTGGGTTTAAAATGGCGGATTTACAAATATGCCTTTTTCTTTGTTGCAAAATTTGGCATGATGTATATGCAGTCATTCTAAATCCGATTTTGAAAATACAGCAACAAATTACAATTGTTTGCGCAAAACTGGTGTATCAGACTTGATTTGAGTTTGTGATAATCTATAGTCTGTTTAACAAAAGAAGGAAAGGTCATTTTCCTTTGTTCAAACCAGGGCCAGTCCCATTTTTAAAGAATGATAGGGGTGTGCAGGAAAGTGGAATTCATTTTCTAACACTGGTCACATTCCCGGTTCGCCCCTACTTTCAAAATGAGACTGGACCTGGCGGGAAACGGTAAAAATGGCCGCCGTGCAGCGCAGTGAAAGCCGCAATTCGGATTGGGAAAGGTGGATTTGTGTGGTAGAAATGTCTGATTTCTAATGGACTTGTGAGGCAAATAAAGAATGGAAGGAAAGCAAATGTGATTGTAGGTTGTCGCTTTCTGTCCGAAAAAATGAAACGGAACTTATATTCCATGACAGAGGGATAATTAAAACGCGAACAGCGCACTTTGCAGAACTGTCGCAAGACTGTGCACGTGCTTTTTGCAAGTGAAAGATGGGATGTGTTTGTTTGGAGGCGAACGCAACGAAAGCGAAACGTATACATGTAGTTATTTTCATGCGTCAAGTTTTTGCTATAACGATTTTCTCGACGAATCGCTCGCTGGCGTGTTTTCTTTGGTGGCGCCGTTTGTTAACGATTTGACTATTATTCTAAACCAGATAACGTGAATAAGAAGAAATAGGGAGGTGACACGTTATTTTTTTCCCTCGTCTTTCTATACTATCTCGCTATGAAAGTGTTTGTGTAAATTTTTGCAATTTTTGGAATATGCCCCTTTTTGGTCCCTGTTTTTCTTGCCCCTCAAACTTTTTCTTAGCCGCGTGGAGACAATATATTTTGTGATTGAACGTAATGGACAGTATTACTATTTTTTAGTCAGGTGGCATAATTTTGATCCGGTTTGAATGCAACGGTTAATTCGAAGCAATTCCTTTGTTACGTTAATTGCGTTTTTATTTTCTAATTTTCAGTTTGTTATTACTACATACTACCTTTTGTGTTCGATGTTTTTATTATTGCATGATTTGAAGACTTTTTTGCGTTTGAAGAGTGTTTATTTTCAGTTAAGGATTATTTTTTTAATACCGTTTTTTCTATACGTATGATTAAGATTAAAATGCAACTAAAGCATGGTTTTAAAACCAACTAAATCGGTTGATTTTCCCGTGATCTATTGTTGACCTTGTATAAATATAAGGAAGATGAAGAATTGTTTGAAACTGAGTTTTGTATGTACGGAAAGGTAGGGTTGGGTTTTCAGTTCCTTTTCGCTTGTCTTGGACATCTTTTTCACCTTTGTATGAATACAGATAACTGAACGTTTCCAAAAGATACATTATCAGCATTAAAATCCTGTTTGTCTATAGTTGCAATACTATCCAAAATTAGAGACTTCGTTTACGCAACTAACATTATTGAAAACACAAGTGTTTTTACTCGTTTCACGGGAATGATAGCGATACTTCTTCGCCCACCTTATTGCAACCAACAAATACAAAACCATACTCAATATTAGAATTGTACATCTTCGTTTTTTTCTTATTACAGTTTTTGTATCAGTTTGGTATCGTACAATGCGAGTGTGAACCACTTCTCGTGCTCGAGTGTAGATTTCGCGTAGTAATCGCGTGAGCGACACGCGGGTAGGAAAGTGGATTTTGGAGTTGTTCTGTATTTTTGGATGCCTTGCGTTCTTTCTTCGTTTTGTATTTTTTTCTAAACAAGATTGTTGTATGTAAAGGAGTATTTGACAAAAAAAAACGAATATTTGTTTAAAAAATACTAAAAAAAAAGTGTGTGTAAATTTTTCCTCCGCAAATTATTTATACTTCAGCCAATTACTATGTAATGTACACATAAAATTTCACTCTTGTGTACCTGGTTATTTATTGTAGCATAAATAAAAAAATAATAAAATCCAAGTTGTGTCTGTTCTTGTTTTTTTTGGGTTTTCTGTTCCAATATTTTTCATTGGATCAGACAAAATGTCAGTTGAATTCCACTTACTTAATCCAGAATGGGAACAATGTGTTTAACATTTTTCATTTATAACTGTATTTTTTTTATAGAAGTTTATTGACAGTGTACATCGATTTTATGCAGAACTGGGAAGTCGGTTTACAGAAGCGCATCATCAAAGAACATTTTTACGCTCTGTAAAAGTTCAAGATAGAAAAAACTACACAAAAAGAGATAAATGTTTAATCTGTTCATTCCAGTTTTCGTTTCTTTCCTCTTTTACGTTTACTAGCGGTCTTTTCTGGAGATTTGGGTTGCGACGTGATCTGCTCTGAAGACACCGTACTCACAATCTGAATTGCGCCTTTTGCAGATTTTCTGCATTCTGAGAAGAAGACACATAATCAATCAAATATTTAATTTCCCAGTTGTTGTAATGGTACATGTGGTACTTGCCTGCCTTGAGAATAACTGCCCTTCCATTCCATGAAACTGGCCATTTGACATTGTTGACCATACCGAAAAGGTATCCACTTTACTACAGTCAAGGGCATGAAAGTCTACTATTCATTAATTCACGTGAGAAATAAACAAGGATACAGATTAGCTACATCATATGGTCCTCGCAGATACTTCGGCTATAATAATGAAATGTAATTCAAATTATTATAAATTTTCACCGTACAATAATTTAGTTGAAATTCTCACTAACCATCTTGGCAAAACTGGAAACAATAAGGTTCTGAAACATGAAAACATATGAAATTAGCATGAAACTACTGCAATTATTTATTTTTAATAAGTATACCTTTGATTTGCAAACGTGTGTTATACGTCGTGCTGCTGCAAGGGCATACTGCAAAGTTACTCTGTCATGGAACAAGGCGCTGTAGCAAATCTCAAATGTCACTCCTCTTCTGATAGCCTAGATTTTAATTTCAGTTATTACTTTGAAATCAGTCTTTATTAATATTTGATACCCACCACTTTCATAAGGGGGGTTTGAAACAGGGCGAAGTTGCGTATATGTGGACCACCAAAATCAAAACTAATAATGTCGATGTCCATCGTTTCACATGCAGCCTGCAATGCTTTTGGTGTACTTGGTTCAACTGCCAGTATATCGTATTGATTTGCATGTGATGACATCTGCAAATATACCATAGTTTATGGACCATCACATGTAGTATGTTATATGTATCTACTGCACCAGATTGGGAATTTGACTTGGGTCAGATATCGGCAAGGTTAACCTACTTAGAACTTTCCTTGGTCGGAAATTTAACTGCAAAAAATGTCAGTTTATGCAGTATATTTCCAAGCAATCAACATACTTAATTTACATTTAAATTTACCGTTTTATCCGAATTGAAAACACGATTCAACTCGTCTAAATTTGGTGCATTTGGAATCAGGACCTGATTATGTACAAAAATGAAAACATACTGTGATCATTCTTGGGATCATATTGCAGCAAGTATCAAGAGTTTATGAAGGTAATATGATATCACCTTATTCTCTTCTCCCCAAACTTTTCCATCTTTTGGTTCTGCAATCGTGTTCAACGCAACAACATCGTAGCCAACTTCGCAAACAAAATCCATGTAAAATGTATGAAAAATATTGGCGTACGTATAATCGTATAATATAGGAAATAATGCTAAATTCGTACGTTTGAAAGCAGTTGCGATTAGCAGTTTATCACCGTCAACAGAATTCCGATTTGCAGCCAAATTAAGGTCGTAAAACCCGCGTGCAGACATCTTGAAACACGTGGTAAATTATGCGATCATTTGGGTGATTTTGTACGATTTTGTA
>JAQFZQ010001204.1:0-21364 GCA_034696005.1 Glomeris marginata | reverse complement strand
AGTTTTAATTGTATTCATTATTTCTACTGTCCGAATATCATGGGGTGTTACAAAACCGTGTCATATCTCCTTTAAATGACTCTACAGTTGAACCTGTCTAATGTGGTAACGTAACATACGTCTGGTCCCAGCAATATCATTTTAGACAGGTTTTACTGCATTTATAACTATAATGCAAACATCAAATAAGATTTGAAATACCGAGATCTCTCCGCTGAGTATGCGCCACCCCTTTGTGCGCGTTGATGGCCATCGCTGCTTTCTCCACTTGCCGCTGCTCCTTCTTCCTCTGCATCCTCAGCTTCTCCTTCTCCTGCAGAGATTTGGCCAACTCCTGCTCGTACAGGAGTGTTGCATTAGAGCAACAAGCCAAATAGCTGTCTATGATTACGTTAAGCACTCACTTGATCAGCCTCTTCTATTGAACGCTGCCTTACGAGTGCCTCGTACTCGAGCTCCTCTTGCAGCCTTCTCGCCACTTCTGCGTCATCCTCCTCCCTGATAACAGGAATACATTTTATTTTAGTCCAATCATTTATCACGTATCAAGGATGTGACATTTGAATTGAAGAGAGCACTTACTGCTGCTGCACGATCCTCTCGTACATTCTTTCGGCTTCTTCGGCTTCCTCGCACTGAAGATGTTTCGCTTGTTGAAGATCATCCCGTACAAGTCTACGTTCACTTCGGTTCTTCCCATAGTGGCTGACAACTGGGAAACACTTACTGATATAGGTTTCAATTCCATATAGTATTGTAATCAATCAGTTTATCACTCACATTCTTGTTCTTGAAGCCGAATGGCCAACGCGCAGTCTTCGTGGATCAGCCACTCCTTGCAAACTATAGAAAATATAACAATAAAGCATGATATTATAGGCTGATAACTATAGGAAGGCTAGTAGCATTGATAAGAAACAAATTGGATGTACGTATTGGATTGTCTTAATTATAAGACGTTTGGCGAATGACTTTGCGTGACCTGTCAGAATGCAGTCACCTGTTAATAGCTGTTATTTTGGAGTACACTATTTATTATTCATGCCATTTCTTATCTGGGCAATGAACTACACACACATGGAGTGTAAAAATAATGCAACGAAAGAACAGCTTAACTTGGACAATATCCGTACACATCACGGTTTCATCGCTATGTTCAAATCCCTACCATATTTATAATTATCATCTCTTATTTTTGAACAGACTACTGGATTTAAATCTGTAGGAACCTTTTTACGGGGGAAAATAATATAACTCTTGATTTAACTTGTGGCGATAAACTTTTGAAGTATCTGTTATAACATTCACTCAAGGCCGCAATGAGAAAACAATGAAATTTTTAATTACAGTATTTAAATGTTTGTGAGTAATATTGCCAAGTAGTATGAAGTCCAAGATTATTATCTTAAGAATTACTAATAACAAAATACAATGTACATAGGCAAATACATTAGTGGACATTAGGGCCATTTCGTGCAAGTTTGTTTATAAAAGTTGGTTCTATTTCCATCAATGTATTGTTTACTAATAGTAGACAGTAATTATGGAACTGATTTATGATTACTGATTAAAGTCATTGAACAGATCTGGAAATAACTTACGCATGCGAAAAGACCATATCATAACAAAGAACCATGTAAAGTAGCAAATGTTTCTTCAATTTGTTGTTTAGTGTTATACAAGAAGAATGTCTTCATTGTATTGCACTGAATTACATTTCACTAATATATTCAACTTTCTTCTACAGGTAGATTTCACTTTCAGCGTACATTCGAAAAGGAAACTTGCCGCGCATTGTATGTTAAACAGTGATAAAAGACTTTATACTTAGAGCAAGGCTTCCAGACTATGTCTAGGTACAGTATTTATAACTGTATTTCATGTGTTCTTATTGTTTTGTAAACTTTTTGGTCCATCCCGAAGGTACAACCAGCGATTGCGGACAACTCCACTCCATCGGCTATCGTGTATCGGATGGAGTACGAAAGAATTGTATACGTACTCAGGTACTTTGTTTAGATATATTATGGATGAAATTATTTATTGGATTCAGTTACAGTATGATACTAACGTGTTTTTGTTCCTCAATGTTCGTGTTTTTCATTGGCAAGGTTCGCGGAGAGAGAACTTCACGGTACATGTCCAACCAAGGAAAGAGTGAAATGCTTATCAAGGCATGACTGGTTAAGATCTGTGAGTTAAAACAAGGAAAAGAAGAAGAGAATTAAAAGAAAGGTTAGTATATGTATATAACTACATGATGACCCAATGTGTCATGTACTTGCCATGTTCTGAATGAGTAAAGTGTGAATACAGGAAGTGAGTTGTACTGCAGGAAACTAACCAAATGCAATTGTGTTCAGCAACTTCCCTGAACTTTTGTGACATAGTTGTTCAGCCTGTGTATACTAAAATTACAACATCATTTCACGCATGGATGTTGAAATTACCCCAATCCACCATTTTTACATTCCCTAATGCGCATGCGTGGTGCAGAATATAAATGCAACTTAGTGACTATTTTGTACAGTCTGTTCACACAAAATACCCTCATATATCCAATGCAACATGCAGTAAACTATTAATTTGTGGTGCTGATATGTACTAATCCTACCCAACTTGGAAGTTATTTATTTTGCCACTAGAGGACGCCCATGCATTGTGCAAATAGCAAACTCTTTGTGCTTTTTTCAGGCAGGTGTTTCTATAGATTATATAAACCAATGCAGAATTCATACTGAACTAAATAATTATCATGCAATACATTTGTTAAATTTCCCTGCTTATATTAATTCTTTAAAATATTAAGATTAAAATAAAAACATTAAACAATGTGCTTTTTTTTACTTCCAGTTCGTTTTTCCAGTTGATGTGAATTGTATATACAGGGTTCATACCACTCAGGGAAACTTGGAAAACTCAGGGAAATTTATATATAAATATGTAATTAATATGCAACTTGAATATTTTAAATTAAAATTACATGCAAATACGTTTAGAAAATTGTTGCAATAAAACTAGTTTAACCTGCATAGATTATGCTCTGGATATTTTGTTTTGTAAGCACATAGGAAAACCTGGAAAACTCAAGAAAAATGGTAATCACATATTCCCTGACTTTGTATGAATTTCCAGGTCAGTATGAACCCTGCAATGGCTTGATTTTTATATGTAGTTGTTTGCAAGGATAATCGTTCATATAACAAAGACAGGAAACTGGGATCTGCTGAAGGGGATTGATTGTGTACAGGGATGAAGAGGGAAAAAATAGAGAAGTTTAACCTGTGGCCCAAGGCAAAATTACAATTGCAAGCAGCTGCACGCAACACAGCACAAGGCTGTGAAACTTCATTTTTATCCTATTAGTCATAACTGTTCAACTCAGATAAACCCTATAAAACATGACTAGTTGCTTTCAAAAGCAGGTATATAATGCATCAGATTATTTATTATTTACTATATGATTTCTTAATCAGGTTGAGATATGTTTCTCATTGGATACCAAATAAATCTATGTTAAAATATAAACTATTTTCCTAGATAAGTTTTACAAAAATAAACCAATTTAAATATATATTTTATATTCTTAATTAAATGACAGAAGGATACCATGTGATATACATGTTAATTGCTGGCCAGTTTGATGATTAAATTACATGATTTCATAGCTTAATTAAAATTATTTAATTTCAATTTGCCATATGATTGGTCAAAAAATAAACTTGTCCAATAAATAATGTCTGACATGATCAATGTGTATAAAATTAGTGTATACATGATTTCTCGTGTTTTTTTAGTATTTACAAACCGTGCTGTGATTTTAAATTTCCATTCTTGTTAATTGTTAGATTTCTCAATTTAAAATGAAATGAAAAGGCTTAAAACATAGGCCTAAGTTCCATAAAACTGCTAAAAAATCAATCTGGTGGAATTTTAAAAATCAGAAGCAGTTTAAAAACAATGTACATGAATAAATCTGGCTTAAAATGAAGATGTTGATTAGGGAGGGCGATTATCTTTGCTTTGTGATTTACTTACCCTGGTTGACCATTCCTTGACGAGGATTTATTTCTTCTTCGCGAAGTCTGGGATCTCCTCCTTCCGCTTTACTTTCCATCGTTTCGCACTGCATTTTAACTGTTACAAAACAGCACACAAATTCCCCAAGGTTCCCTTTTATTCCCACGCTACCATAGTAACCCGCTCCTCTTCAACACGCAAAATTATTACTGTCTGTCTGATGGCGATCGTGACGTCAGTAGATTTTTAAACCGACATCGATACGTGGTTCGTATCGATATTTTGAAAATCGAGCCTAAATACGACCTTGCAGTGGCGTCATCTAGCGTCAAAATAAATTACTATATTGCAATCCGAGGCAAGCGGCTTTTTGTATAATTAAATTCACTGTTCACTATTTTGCGGTTTGCATTAATTTAAGCGTTAAATCCAGTCCTGTTTTTCGTAGGATGAGTCAATCTTCAATGGCGGTTCAAGAAACTACGATGTCCAGTGAAGAATCAATGGTATTAGGCTTATTTGTGCATTTAGGCCTAATCTAATTTACCTCATGCACAGTAAATGAACAGTTTATTTGCAATATTATTCATTAACGTCATCTACAACCTTGAGGAGAATGCAGTTTCATTTCGGTTATGATTTTATT
This sequence comes from Glomeris marginata, assembly GCA_034696005.1. Taxonomy (NCBI): domain Eukaryota; kingdom Metazoa; phylum Arthropoda; class Diplopoda; order Glomerida; family Glomeridae; genus Glomeris; species Glomeris marginata. Next base: position 16,698 of record JAQFZQ010001204.1, on the reverse strand, counting down.
AAGAATGAACTTGTGATTTCCTGAATTTTAATCTGTTCCTGCCAAAAATATAATAATTATTAATTATCAAGAGGTAATGTAATTATGTTTCTATTTCAGAAAGCAGCAAAATTCGAGAAGGAACTATGTTGGTGCCTTGAACAGCTGCATATCCAAATGTCCAGTGAAACGTCCAAAACAAAATTACGTTAGTTTTACATTTGAAATCAATCGACAAAATCATATAACAATTAATGCAAAGGTAGATATATTTCTGTTACAAAAATTTCGTAGTTGAAGCTAAGAAAGTGGAGAAACGCCTTCTCAGTGCCTCAACACCTTTCATTAAGAAGAGACAGCTGATGAGCTTGCATTTTGGAGATTACCGGAAAATTATGGCAGAGGAAGATGAGAAAAATCGCATAGGTTTCAATGATTTGTTACTAGTGCCACGTGTGTTATTACCTGTATTTATTACATACCTTATAAACATTACAATTTCAGATCCTGACAAAGTCTCAGTTTCAAAAGTTGACGTGCAGAAACAGAATGGCGTATTTTACCGCGCGAAACAAACAAACAAATGTAATCAAACATCGATTAATTTCCAGTTTAATTTCCCACAGCCAAATCAATCCGATAATACTACGTAAAAATGTACATACCGATTATTAATAAATGGTGTTTTCATCTAAAAAAATCTTCAAATCCACGTACGAAGAGACTACGGTAAATATTATTATATATGTAGCTGATAATTATTATTCGGGTATTTGTTGCGTGTCGTTTTCGGCTTTCAGCATTTCTTCGGTTACAGACTTTATCTGCTTATGGCGCAATGCAAGAGCCGGGGCATCCAGTTGCGGCACGCTGTAAATACTGCTGTTGGGACGAACACCGTCTTCGGCATAGCTCAGCTTCTTCGGCCGCACACTCTGTGCCGTGGACAGTGCTGGAAAAAAGTATCAAAGTGAGTAATTGGATGTACAGGGTGTCTACTAAAGTTTAATTTCAAAATTCCAGTATTTTCAATGATATTTACAACATTTTCCCAGGACACAAAATACATAAATTGATGAATAAGTGTCAAAAATTGTACATTTTCCAGGATTAAGAAAAAATTCCAGTGTATTTCCAGGATTTCAACCTTGAATTCAAGGACAACAAAAATACCCGGAATTCATATTTTTGATGTATACTAGTAATAAAATGAACCTGGCTTATTTTCTTTGCAGTCATCATCGGTGAACGGGTCACTCTCCGATTCGGTCTGCGACGGGACCGGCGAATCGCTTTCCGCGGAACCAATCTTCATGTACTTATTACTCGTACTGGGCTTCCTTTTACCCGGTGTCCCTTCAACCTGTGCCAAGAGGAAAATATAATATTGTATAGTACCACAACAGTGAATTTAACTACTATTAGGTAATTATTTGTTGCTTATATATTCTGATAATAATCTAATAACACTTTAATAAGGTTTGAGACTTTTCAAATTTCTTGATTGAAGCCATTTGTAAAGGACCCATATATATAGGTCTGCTCTTTAATGCCCAACATTATTGAAAACATTATTAAACCTTATTAAACCTCAGTTGACACTTTATCAATTATAATGTTTTTTTTTCCAGCTGCAACACAATAACAAAGTATTAGCATAACAATCAGGAATTAAAAATGTTACATTGTTATTGAATGAAGCTGACAAACAATGATACGTGACTGGAATTATTAATGGTCAATAAGATTAGACAACTGTTGGCACAATGACAGGAAATACAGAACAATTAATATTAGCTTTAATATTATTGAACAAATTGAGACAATGTATTTACTTGGATTGGGGTCCTTTGGACCTCGTTTGTAGGTGATCTGGGGTCTGTACTCAAAAATCGGGACCGATTTTTCTCATTTGGTGTTGAATTCGGTTGTTGGTCAACATCATCAGTCGTGGGTAATGCTTCAAACATCTCATGGAAATGTCGGCTCGTGAAGCCTCCCATTTTCACTGTATCCCCAATTTCGATTAGTCCGTTAGAAAAAGGTCAATTTTTACAATGCAAGCTGATTCAAACAAACTTATATACCGATCGTTTTCACCTTGGTTTTCACGTTCTTCACAAGTTGATAGCCGTTTCTGACCGGAAAATGATTTTTAAACCAAGTGGCGATAATAGCCAGCCAATCGCTAGCGATCTGCATCGATTCGATTGGCTGTATTTACGCGGTGGGTGTGGCTCAAATATTATACAGAACCGCATTCGCAATAATCCCATAATAATGTCTATTGTTCTGATAAAATATTAATGTGTGCAATGAGATTGGAAGATAAAAATAAGAACGTATATTAATTTGTTAAATTTTCTGTACTTAGCAAAGCTTGATCCGCAAAATCGGTTAATTCGGGTTATTTGATCCGCAGCGATCCGCAGTTAGGAAAAATTTAAACATCGGTACGTGTATCGACCAATAGAAATTTGTATATTTCCTATCCCGCCCTTGATCCCGCCCAATCTTCATCTTGACACCGCCTCTAAAGTAGGATCAGCCAATAGAATCCGGTTATTTGAAAGTGCTGTTCTACTTCGATACCGTTCGATACGTACCGGCATCATACCGGTTCTGGGTGAACGATATTATTGACTCGGATATTGATCGATATTGCGGCGCTCTGCATAGTGGATTTGTGACAGCTTTTTCGCATCTCACGTTGTTGGGCTCGACGTCAGTTGCAATTTCTTTACCTTCTGTAAAAATATAACGGTACCTGCTAACATGGCCTTGAATTTAGTGGAGAAATTAGCGCATCAAGTTCGAGTTCCATCAAGCGGCGATTTTAGCGGTGATCGTATTTACAAAGACGAGTGCGTGTTTTCCTTCGATAATCCGGTAAGGTGTTGCATCTGCAAGTTTGTTGCAGCGGTTCGGTTCTCGTCGGTTCTCGTGCAACATTTTGTTGCGGCGCTCGTAAGAGCAACGTGGATGACGTCACGCAAACATTCAACTCGTTTTTTTCAAAGCAAGAAACTTGCGTGCGCGTGATTTTTGACGTTCGATTCGAATGTTGAGAAAAATGAACAATTTTGTTTTGTTTTCTTGATCTAACTCACTGGGAATTCGTCAGTAATTATTGTTATTTACTGCAATCTGTCATTTTTCGGACATTAGTTGGTTTTCATTTTCCGGTAGGATGAGACAATGAATTTTTTTATAATTTATGACAGTACATGTCTATTTCCATGTATGGATTTAGCTTGCTGCATTTTATGAGGAACAACCCGAATGTCCTTTATTATTTTCTTTTATTTACGAATTATATAATATTTATGTATTTTATATGATAATTACAGGAATCTGAAGGAGGACTCTACATTTGCCTAAACACTTTCCTCGGGTTTGGCAGGAAGTTCGTTGAAAGGCATTTCCGGACAACAGGGAATGGCCTTTACCTTCATTTGAAAACAATTAAACATAAGGTATAAACAGAATTAATAACTGTTTATAATCATATGCATTGAAAGGATAATCACAATCTGTTAATTTATTTACATTTTGTATCTCTTGAATACTTCAAAAAATGTTTGACATAAACATAACTGTTAATTGATTGATTGGCTAATTGTATTTGGTTTTTCGCACAGGCTCCCGCAGAGAAGATAGCTCAGGATGATACGAAAGTCACCCGGCTTGCCATTGGTAAATTTATATTATAAATTATGTGACCATTGTTGGATAAAACAAATGGTGATGAGATGTAAATTTCAGGATTGGAAGGTGGTTTCAGTGGACATGGCAACAGCAAGTACGTGTACGAGGAGATGAACTCGCTCGCAATACTCCCAGAATTCCTGATGATACCGTTACCAAACTCCGAGCTTCCCGAACACGCAAGTCCCTTCTAAACACAATACTATGGTATATTTACTGTGTTATATAATTAAAAATGGACTGTTTAATATCACAGGTGCAGTTGGCAATAGGTGTGATTCTGGCGGCGGAGTCGGCGAGTAAAATTGAGGAAGCCCTTGCGCTGACCGGCACTTGGGATGGCGAGAAAAGGAAGATCTCCAAGTACGTTTGGTCTTGAACCTACAGGAACACTGAAGTTTGTTCAATTGAATGGTGGTTTTTAGGAAATATAAATCACTGCAGAAATCCACCATTAAATTGAAAAAATGGTGGTTTGCGTTTTTGAGAAACCGCAACATTTTTATGTATATAAAGGGACTGTGTTCACTTATTGAGTTAACTTGTGCTGGTTTCTCCTCTCGATAGACACGCAAGTAGTTTGAAGCAAGAAGGCAATGGGAAAAGGATTCCTCCGCGAGGTTGGAAGTGCGAGATGTGCGACAAGACCGAGAACCTTTGGCTTAACCTGACAGATGGCAGCATCCTGTGCGGAAGACGCTTCTTCGATGGCACTGGTGGAAACAATCATGCCTTGGAACACTTCCAAGTTAAAGGTTTCCCATTGGCTGTGAAGCTGGGCACCATCACTCCAAGCGGTGCCGGTGAGGTCCCTGTTCAATAACTACTAACTGAACTTTTACAGGGTGTCTACTGAACTGGAAAACCTGGGCATTTGTTTATTAATTTGCAGATGTTTTTTCTTACGATGAGGATGAAATGGTGGAGGACCCTCTTCTCGTTGAACACTTGGCGCATTTTGGAATCAACATTGCTCAGATGGAGAAGGTAAGGAAACAAAATGACGCAGTTCGGTTTATTATTAGAATCATCGTTTGAAACAAGATAATATTGACTTTGAGCAGACCGACAAATCGATGACGGAGTTGGAGATCGACATCAACCAGCGGCTTGGCGAATGGTCAACCATTCAGGAATCCGGCAGCCAGCTCGCGCCGTTGTACGGACCCGGTTACACGGGTCTAGTGAACCTGGGAAATTCTTGCTACTTGAACAGCATCATGCAAGTGCTCTTCTCCATCCCTGACTTTGAGAACAGGTCGAGTATAAACAGTTATTCAACATTTTGCATCGCTTGTAGTTGACCGCGTAGTTATTGCAGGTATTTCAAAGAAGCCGATGCCATATTTCATAGCGCGCCACAAGACCCAACTGGAGATTTCAGCGTGCAGATGTGACTGTCTTGCCTTCATTTCTTTCAAACATTATTGTGTAATATCTTTTGATGGCATTGGCATCGGTGTTTCTCATCCACAGGGCCAAGCTTGCATACGGTCTGCTCAGCGGCGATTACTCGCAGCCTCCCGTGGCAGGAAGCACCACGGAAACCGATGCGGATGAGGTTTAATATTATCGCGATTTGGTGGTAATGTTTTTATGCTGAGGTGTTTTATACTGGTCATTATGTTGCAGAGTCAACCGGGAATCAAACCGACCATGTTCAAATTGCTCATTGGCAAAGGTCACCCGGAGTTTTCGACGAAACGGCAGCAGGACGCGCAGGAGTTTTACCTCCATTTGATTAACCTGTTGGAGGTAATGTAAAGAGAAATTTGGCTGCAATGTCGCGGTGTCTGCCGGTTGTACCCCGTCAAACAAACCACAATATTGTTAATGTTGTGTTCAGAGAAATACCCGGAATCGACCCAATCCGGCGGACTGCTTCAAATTCCGCGAAGAGGATCGTACGATGTGCACCGCATCCAAGCAAGTGAAATACATGCACAACACTCAATTTACCCTCAGGCTGCCCATCCCACTAGAAAACGCTTCCAACGAGAGTACGTAAAGCGAATGCCGCACGTTTTTGAATATGTTTACCGGGAGACCGTGAACAACGTAAAGCCTTTCCGCAGAGGAAGTCGCAGAGTACGCGCTGAAGAAGAAGGAAGCCGAAGGCAAGGGAACGAAACTGTGAGTTTGATTACAGTTCCAAATGCCACCGTGTTTCTGAATATATATCTGGTTCGCTAACCCCTTCGGCAGGAACCCGAACGAGACCGTTCGGCCTCGCGTACCTTTGGCGGCGTGTCTCGAAGCTTACGCTTCTGCCAAGATGGTGCCAGATTTCTACAGCACTGCCATCTGCCAGAAGACAACTGCTGTGAAGTAAGAAGCTTGAGATTGTTTTTCTTGTAGTTACGCGGCAAGTTTTGCGGCATTCGGTGCGTTTTAGGTCGCAGCGGATGGCCACGTTTCCCGATTACCTGATGATTCACCTCGAGAAGTTCACTTTTGAGGATGGTTGGATTCCCAAAAAGCTAGGTATGTTTATCTGGGATATTTCTTCATGTGTTAGTGCAACATATATGTGATAGAGGTGAAGATGCAATGCCTGTGTTAAATATGGAATACTTGTTTTCAGATGTGTCCGTTGAAGTACCTGATGAGCTGGACCTTAGCTTCTTGAGAGGAAATGGATTGCAGCCTGGCGAAGAGGAATTGCCGGAAGAAAATCTTGGAATGCCGCCTCATTTGGGTATGCGATGAATTGTATTATCCGATAATGATTTTTAGTATGATTGCGGTAACAGCTAATATATGTATTCCAGCAGCACCAGTGGCCATCAACGAAAAAGTGGTGCTACAGCTTGCGGAGATGGGTTTCCCGATAGAAGCTTGCCGCAAAGCGGTCTACAATACGGGAAATCAAGGTGTCGAAGCCGCTACGGGTTGGATCATGGAACACATGGAAGATGCGGGTGAGAACTTTTTCTTATTAGTTACAAACCGTTTTCAAAAGTGGTTGTTGATGACCTTTGTTTGGGAATTTTTAGATTTTGCTGAACCTTTAGCCGGGCTTGGTGCTGCCAGTTCCGGCCCTTTCAAGCCTAACGCTGACGCTCTACAGGTCATCATGGGCATGGGCTTCTCGCAAGAACATGCTGTTAAAGCACTCAAAGCAACCGTAAGTGAAATTTTCTCTTGTGTAGTAAGAAAGTTTAACATTCAGCTTGCACTTTACATAATTTCGTTTATTTATATTTCTGTGTTCCTCTTCTAATTTGCTTGGAACAATATACAAATTAAGCATGAAACTTGAAATTCTATGGTTCATTTTACTTATTCATCAGTTTTTAAAGAATTAATATGGTTTGTTATGAAACTATCTTTCACTTTATGTATTTTGTGTCCTGGAAAAGTTATAAATATCCTTGAAAATACTGGAATTTTGAAATGAAAGTTTAGTAGACACCCTGTACTAATTCCTATTGGCAAATGAAGGGGTTGCTGAAGATGTGCAGTGTGTGATCTTTTGCAGTGGTCATTTAGTATTGCAGTATGATGAACAGTTTTGCGAGCCCTTTGATGCTCTTGTTTAACAAAAATACAGGACAACAACATAGAAAGGGCAGTTGACTGGATATTCAGCCACATAGACGAGCTGAACTCCGGTGAGAATATGGACGTCGACCAACCGGCAGCTTCGCATTCAACCTTCCGAGATGGTCCTCCAAGTACGCTTCATTGATCAACGATTGGTTATCTAGGCATTGTATGAGAGGAAAGTAATGGTTGACTTTCTTCTGCCTTTAGAATACAGACTGATGGCGTTCGTAAGTCACATGGGCACTTCGACTCTCGTCGGACATTACGTTTGCCACATCTTCAAGGATGGTCGCTGGGTAATCTACAACGACAATAAAGTTGCTGTGTCCGAGAACCCTCCCAAAGACCTGGGCTACCTGTATTTCTACAAGAGGATACCGGACTGATGAGAGAGTGCGCCGTGGCGAAATAACCGTCTCGTTTCAACTCTTGGGCTAAGTGTTGCTTTTTTTTTCACTTCGTATGCTTCTACTCGACAATCTAAACCGCTCGTTAAACATTAAACAATTGCTAAAATCTAAATTGACTTTCATTCGGTATTGTGATGACAATGGTTTTAATGGCGTAAAGTATAAAACAAAGGCTGGGCAGTTTCACGCATCTCAATCCGATTCCGAATCTTCAGTGTGGTCATCATCAGCTTCGTTGCCGAGGTTGTTAATTTCCTTGGCAAACTCCTCATCGGAGTGTAACTCGTCATCGTGGTCATCTTCCACTTCATCTGGCTCGGCAAGCGAAGCCACTTGAGCTTTGGGTTTCACTATCTTCGCCTTGGAAACATCTTCCTTTCCCTTCTTCCTTTTCTCTACGAGTTCCTTGCGCAGAACTTGCGGCATCCTAGTGTCTTCGAGCTGAGAAAAATGTGGTGCCAATATAAAAACAGTCCTGTAATTGGAAAGCGATCGGATTTCTAGTCTCCTACTAACCCTCTCCTTCTGGTTATTTGTCGACTCCACTGCCAGTTCCCGGTCCCTCATCTTACGGTAGCTCGAGTAGTAATTGGTTAGAGGAGTTCCTTTCTGTTTATTCTGGATCTCCCATGCGTCCTATTCGGAACACAATAACATACATTAATAACAGAGTTCAACTGTACCACAATGTTTCCACATCCGACATTTCAGTGATGTCACAATGTAGATTCACATAACTGACATAATTGTAAAGTTAGATGCGGATTACTGTTTATATTGTTATTTATACCATTGCTTTTATATCACCCAGGTTGAAGGTGATGGCTTTACGTCTTTCGCAGATCGTACTTGAGTTTTCTTCGATCTTTTCAAGGATACGCTTCATCTGTTTGGTGAAGTTTATCACCTTGCATTTCTTGAGGAATATTTTCAACTGCAAAAACCACAATATGAAGGACCTTCAATTTTAACCTGGTTAACGAAGAAACTTACTTGAACAACGGTGGGTAGAACAAGTTCCGGAAAGCCAACGGTGTGCGCTTCCACGTTCAAGTAATCCATGAACAGCTCGTACAAGTTGGACATCACACCATCCTAGAATAATTTTGTAATTTGCAAGATCTAAAACAGTCTAAACAAGTTGGACTGCTCAAATTTTACTCGGAAGCCTTGTTCGAGGAGTTGAGTCTTCGAAAGCTTCAACATGCACAGGAAGTCCAGACCTTTCCAGCCGGCTCTTGTATGTCTCTTATTGAAATCGGTGTGCTCCAGAACCTGCATTTACAACAGTTCAAGTATTAAGGAAACGTTCAAGGCAATCCCATTTGGAATTTGTTCGCACGTACTTCCGTCAAGATGGGCAAGACAGGGATGAAAGTATTTGTTTCCTTGGAAAGCTGGATGAGGATTCTGACGCAGTGGAAGCGTAAAGGGTAATACTTTTCACTCGGCATCAACCTGATGGTGCCCATGATGAGCTGCACCAAAGGGTATATTAGCGGTTCCAACGTCTGGTTTGGGTACGATGTTCCTACTAGTTGCGCCCAAAAAGACAAGCAGTGGATGTACTGCCAGTTGTAAACTGCTTTCATCATCTCCTATTATTAAGATGAACACAAAATCATTACCTTCATGGATGAAGAGGAGGAGGAGGAGGTTGAAAAGAAATAGAAACTACTTGCCTTTTTACTGATGGTAACAGCGTTACGAAGATGGATAGCAAGTTGCCGGATGTAGATGAAAGCGTGTTGGTAGGCTGCGGTCTGATCCAGAAGAAATATCTCCACCAGAGACCTTTTCATGAAGTTAATCAAAGGCCAAGTGGTGGGAGATGTGAATTTGCAATTCTTCACGTACGATAAGTACAGCAACTGAAATAGTACGCAGCCATCAATCAAAAATGCCTTTTTTGTAATAATACCACATACAATTACAAAACATAACACTGAACCTTCAATGAATTTTCCAGGTGTTGAGGTAACCGTCTGACTATATTGGCAAGACACAGAACAGCAAGCACTCGTATGGATTCCTCGCCACTTCCCCAGAAGTTCACCAATTTCTGCGACACCATCAACACGATACATCACTTCAAATTCAACTGCAGTTTAAACAATGGTTTACCCAACGCAGACAGACCTTGAAGAAGTCTTTCGCCAATTTAGGGAACTCGGTGATGTAAACCATCATGGCAACAACGTGTTTGAGTAAAACCCTAACAAGCTCTGTATCTGTCACGCATCCTAGAATCTGTTGGACCAAAGTGACAGTTGAGGAAGGTACCGGAGGATTGTTTAACCAGGTATATATAACGTTACCTTGTTCACATCAGTTAGGTACATTTTAAGACAAGGTCTCAATTTGGGCCAGTTTTTGTGATAAATGATATCCTTCTGTTTGTTTTTTCCCACTTTGTCCAGAGCTTGCGACAAGTCGAAGATGCAGAGCCGCATGATGCCGTTGAAAACTGAAAGCCGGATGGAAAATAAGAGCTGATGGAATACGAGGTATGTAACAATCAAGGTAAATGTAAGTACGGTATGTATGTCTTGTGTAAGCAGAATTCCAGAATATTATAGAGATTGACCGGAATCGTCAAGTTATTTTGGACTACGATGATTGAAACTAACTTCAAATGGACACATTGTTTCATTCACCCAGAGTAATTACCAACTCTCGCAATCGAGCATTTTACCCCTGCTTGCCATCAAGGCAAATTTACACACCTGAGCTTGTTCGCACCACGTAATAAGGGCTTTTATTTGCTCCTTGGATGAAAACAGAGGCTGCGTTGAAAGCTTTTACAACATCCATCAGCAGCGGCAGCGGTGGTTGTGAACCCTGTTATCGCAAGTAGAAGTTGTACCATTATAACAATAATGTACTTATGGGATCCAATTTACCTGCAGTTCCTCGGTCCATTTGTCAATCATCCCAATAGTAATTACTCTAATATCTTTCACAAATTTGGGTTTCGCTTCGGCATCATCTTCATCGCTGCCGTCACTCGCAACCTGCAATTATTTTGTAAAAATGGCATAAGTCAAATTAAGAGTAGAGACTTTCAACTGTCAGTCAGTTGCAGTGCATGTATTCATACAAGTACCTCTAAATCTTCAGTACTTGGTTTATGAAATTTCTCTTCGTCATCGCTAGATTCATCGGATAACTTGAATTCCAGCAATTCTTCGTCATTTTTCTTGAGGAACTTGTAAAATTCTGGGTCTGTTTCCTCCAGTTGTTTTAATGCGGTTTGATGCTCAGCAGCCTCGTCATTTTTACGTCTGTTTGAGAGTAAAATTAATTTTTTTTTTAAATTTTTGTTACATACTTTTATGTGAAGTATATTTAAATGCAATGATGCAGTTCCCACGCACAGACACAATGGTTGTTACATTGGTAGCATTTTTTCCACTTGTTCACAATACAGAATTGTTGAAACATTGTCTTAATGCAACTTCCTTGCGTGAAAGATATTGCTATGCAACTTTTCATCGCATAGCTTACTGGGAACTTGCACAACATACAAGTTGCATGCAATACAGTTGCGGCATATTAAAACAAATTTACAAGTATTCTCATTTTATTCCGACTACATACTTTTTAACCGCGGGTTTATCTGTCTTTTGGGACGATTTTGTCTTCTTTGTAACTTTCTCTTGGCTCTTTTTATCGATTTTATCTTCATTTTTGGCATGTTTGCCAGGCTTTTTCGCGATCAGACCTTCGTCTTCTTCATCCGAATCGCCAACATCCCATTTCCTAAACGCTTCTGCATCCACATCTTTCAGTTTTATCCTAAAAACGCAAATTCCTGCTTTTCAAACACTTTTTAACAACCACGTGGCCGCAAAACTTACCAAGGTTTCCAATCGGGTTTCTTGGCCGCCATTTTTCTGCTACTGTATATCGATAATAATCGATAATTTTCGCTAGTTATCAAACCCAATGTGTGTCTCTGATTGGCTGTTGGGTTTATCACGTGGGGGATAGACAACTCCCATATGGAACGCCGTTCATATCAAAACAGCACATCCGATTCAAGTATTGAAATCAAAGACTCCGCTGTGCTCTAATTTTGAAATCAACGGTGTTCCATAATGTACAAGCCCGCGAACCAATCAACAGCGCGAATGGGGATGACCACGCCCTCCGACGTCCCTGGTTCTCACTCCATCCGCTAGGGTGCGCCGCGAACGTTCACCGGAACGGAAACGAGTGGGAAGCGGGATTGGAAATCAGAACCGAAGGGCGGTCGTTTGCCTAGCGAATCTTGGGTCAAAACCACGGTGGCGATCGTGAACGGGCAGCGTATCGTGGACTGGTAGCTGCAATCAACGATGGCGTTTCGTTGGATACTACTATTTGTTGGATTGACAGGCTGTTTTTGCGTCGACGTCGGCGGTAAGTAGATGAAATTAAATGGCGGCGTGAGGCGGCGATGGAACGCGCCATAAAAACACCGTCAGCCATATTTGTTATATTGTGTTACTGCGCCTCTCTTGTGTGTATATCTCCTACCTGGTTTCAATTGATTGGCGGCCAACCTATTTCCACGAAAGAAATGACATGTTTAAAACGTTGTAATCGTCCCTGATCGTTTTTTGGGTCGTACAAATGAGCATCTATTTACACGGAATGTATCAATCGTATCGATAATAAGCTCGATACGAAGATGCGATGGAGTTGTTTTATTGACTGGGAAGCTCCTGGAAGTTGACCTCTTGTTATTGATCCATCCCTCTTTCATAGTTGAATATTTTATTTAATTTTAGAGTGTACATACAGCGCAGATTAGCGGAAGAAGAAAGGAAAATTGATATGTACTTGACATTATTTTGTTGTAAGCTTTCCAGGTGATGTAGAAACTGAAAGAACAATGCATTCCTACTGCTTTGTTTATTCTCCTTGGTTTATAAAGTTTATTACAGTGAACCTGTGTAAGTTGACAAGCCAGTTTTCTAAATTGTTCATGAAAAAAGACAGCAAGTTTTATTTGTTAGTTTTACATTTTTTACACATTCAAATAACAAAAAAACAAACAAGGAAATTAAATTATATTTTAAACTGCTTACAAATACGTAGTTGTAAACCTGTATAAGTTGACCTAGCAGTTTTTGCAGAATATAAATATGGAAAATGTCAATCTTGTTTTCCATAACCTGTTAAATATGTAGTACTACTATATCAAACTGATTTTTATTTTAGACTGTTTGAGTGGGAATTTGTTGCAGGATAATAACAAAATTGCTTGAAGGTGTATAAGATGATAGATAATCCGGTTTTGTATTTTGAATTTACATGTAGTATTGGGAATAAAAAAATAGAAAGAATGAGTAGGTATATAGGAAATCAAAATGTGCCAGTTTAACTGGTTATTGTACTGAAAAGTTTTTGATTTTGTGTTGGGTATTTTTCATGTGGTTGCATGTTGTTGTTGTAGCGAAATGGGCTTTTTGTTGTTTGTTTCGAAGTATAAAGGAAATTTACCTGGTGCTTTGTAACAAGAAGGGGAACAAGTTATATTACCTGTTGTGACGTAGTTGGTTTTTGGGTGTGACAAACTGGTATTTTTAAAGACTTGTATTTAACATGTAAGTTGGCCTTATTTGGTTTTGAAGAAAATGGCCGCTTTTGGGGTATTTGCTTGGTATTTTGGCAGTTTATTTTAGTCATAAGATATACTCAGTTGAATTTTTGTTTTTGTTGCGGTTCACTGAATTTTCATCCCCAAACACAAAATCACATATTCATAACAATTTTGCAGTAAAAAATACAGAATTATTTTTAAAAAATGTTACTTTCCACTTCAACGGTTGTCAAATATTTGTGTATTTTCATCCACGTTGGCTTTAATAATGACCATAAAATTGTTGGCCACACACGTGTGACACTTTTTGAACACGTAAATGTATTTTGAAAAATCTGTTTTTACTTTACTTCAAAAATTAAATGTATTTTTGCCATTTTCCTAAAGTGTTGTTCAATTTGCAATGTTTTTCCACATAAATATTTGTTTTTCCCCCTTATGTAACAGTTATCCATCCTTCTAATTTATTGAACATACATTTTGAATTTCCTAATTAAATTAACAAATATATGCATGGGCTTATAATTATTTCTTATAAATTAAAAATCACTTTAAGGCATGACTTTTTTCACTGAAACAATTTTTCCTTGTATTTTCCAGTGGCTATTTGTTTAGGAGGTTAAATTATTGAATTATGTTTTTGTGTTGTGTAAATGGTGTAAACGTAGTCATTGAGTTGCAGTTCCATCTGAAGCCGCCAGAGGGCGCAGTACTATATAGGAAACTATATCTATCTTGTCTCTTTTATTCACATAGAATATACAAATAAATTTATATTACATTAAAATTCCATATAGGGCTATAGGAAGATAATAAGGTACAGGAAATTGCATAAATTTGAAGGTTATATTTAATGTTAATTAGGATTTTGGGTATTTGAATGTATGTTAATTGGTGTTGATGGTGATCAGCTGTTTGCATGCAAGCAACTCTTGTGCATGTAATTTTTGCCACACTCGATTTTCATCCATAATTACTGACTGCAAACCTGGAAAAGGTGTTGCAAATTGCCAGTAAAACGATTTCTCTGCACAAACGACATAAATGCACGCAAATATGCAATTAATCGCCGATTAAATCCCATCAATCAAATGAGTAACTTGAAACAATTAATACATGTGCAATGTAACAAAAATTATATAGGCCTATTTTAATTCAAATATAATTTAAATAAGCGAAAAATCCCCATTTGCATGTTTTACTTTGGTAAATCAATTGTATAATTTTGATGTGTAGAGTACAAGTGGAACCACTTAACATTATGTAAGTGCGGTTGCGCAATACGATGCAAGAATTGGATTTGAGGCCAGTGAGAAATAAACAGCTGCTGAAGCAATTGAAACAAATGTTTTGGCACAAGTGGTATGCCTACTTTTTTAAGGCTCAACATAATGCTTTACTTTCCATATAATTCTTGCTCGTAGTACAAAAACAAATGAGAAACTAAGGAAATAAGTGTAGATATATTCGTATCAAAATTCGATTTCAGTTGCAAATCCTGTTTTTGGAAACGTGACATTAAAATGTATGAATCAGTTGTGTTCAAATATAGCACAACAATGATTCACACCTAAAAACCTATATGTGAATCAACATACAAGGTGATACTGTGTTCGAAAATACGTTCAAGGTGAACCCGAAATATTATTTCGAAAGTGCTGCGAATTGGTCTAAATCAGCAGCGTTTTTGTGTCGCGCCATCTGGTGTTAGGAGTGAGAAACGTTTTTTTTTTTTTTTTTTTGGGAAACTTGCAAATTAAACCACCAAAGTATAATAATATAACGCATGTATTGCTGGTATAGTCACAGTTTACATGCATGTTTATTATATAATAATAGAAAAAACACCAATAGTTGTCCACTTCCTATTCCAAGCTGTACATGAAAGTGGCCAATTACTAAGTATATAACAAAATAACTTAATTGCTGGTGGCTTCTTAGCTTCTTTTCTTAAAGGAACTAATAGACACTCATATTCTACACATAAATTTTGTGTTTATTTTTTCTCCAGCAGAAAAGTATAGAAAAAATATGAAAAAGACAGTTTATGGTGGTATATGGGGTTTTCCATCGATTGAGCAGTAAAATGGTGGAATATCCGGGTTTGATTGTAATCATTGGCTGGTTTTTGCGTGGGAGGAAAAATATATATAAAGGGATTCGGGGAAAAATGGAAAAAATGTTATGTCAACTGCTAAAAAGGAATTTGGAAATTTTGTGGTGCATTTGAACGGAGTTTATCTTTTTTATTCTTGACTGTAGTAATGTTTTGTTTGTTTCCCCCCTATATTTTTCCATGGTGCATTGCATGAGTCACCCAATCGATATAATGCTAGATTGGGAGTTATAGTATGTAGTAAGGGCAGTGGCCATTTGCAATGCTTCATGATTGACAACCAATAGCAGACCACCCCAAACTGCTACTTAATCCATATAAGTTATTCATGTTATTTCTTCCTTGGACATCATTCTCCACCAAATATTCAGCATATATTCAATTTGAAACAATACAGGGTTGTCGTTTTATATTAGTTTACAAACTTTGAACATGAATAATTCAATGCTCAGCATCGAAAAAACATTCAAATGGTATTATTGCTACATTTTTTGTTATTCCTTGTAAAATAACAATCCAAAAATAATAAAAACAATTCAGAATATACAGTTATGATTAGGTGGAATATAAAGAGACCAGAAAAACTTTCTACCATGGACAGGATTCACTGTATCATCTATGTAGGACTCATTTCAGTCAAAATGTTGAATATTTTTTCGAGGCTGTGTGATTCAATTGATATGGAATTTTAAATATAAATCGAAATTGCGTTTTCCATGTGTAGATTGAATGTAGGTACATATACCTAGGTAAGCATGTAGTAATGTTATGTAACCGAATAATACATGCAGGAGCAAATATTTAAATATGGTGGCTGACTAACAATCTAAATACCAACCTGGATAACCTTGAATAATGTTGGGAATTTAACTTATGGTGTATAAATCATATGTTTGTAAAGTCAAATTTAAAATTCTACCTTGAAACTAAATGCATGTTCTTGGGTATGTTAAAATTCTTTATAATTAGGCCTATATATGTAATGAAATTTATATATGAAGAACAATTTTCCCTTTTTTTGTCTTTTATGGTTGTTATAAATCTGACAGTATTTATTTATTTAATTATTTATTAGCACTGTTATTCTATATATTTATACAGTAATACCAAACCTACAATTTGGTAAAATAATGATTGGTTCTAAGGTGTCTGGAGGGGCGTGTCTAAAAAAATGTGCCACATTTCACCTTGCTTTTTAATTCGATATTTCAAACATTTAAACAGTAAATCATTGACAATGTTATCAAACAAGCCGTGTAAAAAACTAAGTTTTTTTGGGTACTAAGTTTATATTAGATACCGTAACCTAACCCACATTAATGTATACAGTAAATAAAAGTAAACGA
>JAQFZQ010001203.1:0-21365 GCA_034696005.1 Glomeris marginata | reverse complement strand
GTATGCAGCAGGCATGTTGCAGACTTGCAGCAGCCATGTCTCATATATGCCATTGTTTCACATGCAGACCTGCAGCACTTGCGCAAATGCAGACGACTTTCACATAGTACTAACAAAATGTTATTTCACATATTGGTCTGCTTGAGCCTTTTTATTGAGACATGCTTCAAATAGGTTACATCATCTTTGCTGTGATGTACAAACAACATCTGTGTCATCACATAATTGACCGTGTTTGATTATGACCTTTATGAAGGTCAGAACTTTCTGCACTATTAATTAAAATGTGTTTCACTGCATGGAATTAATTTAATGTGACACTATGCAGCAAACAGGCTGCACTTCTGCCTAATTAATTGTAATATGCAGAATGTAATGTAGACATTGTAAGTAATTGCAAGGCTGCAGTAGTGTACAGAATAATTAATTTATGTACTATAGTGGCAGGTGGAATCTTAATCTTTGTGCAGCATTCGCAGTTAATAATTATTTATGTATGCAATTAATCTGCACAGTTGAACTTGGTAAGCTTTAACAGATCTAATACTATAAACATATATTGTATTTCATTAATCAGATTAAAGTACAGTTATGCTTACAATACTGAGTGCCATCTTTCACTGTAATGTAGTACCTATGTCTTGCCTTTGGTGAACTGAAAAATGTGCATAAAATCACACAGTGGACAATATAATACATTCAAAACATTGTATAGAATGATTCAGTTAATTGCTTTGCCTATAATTTGTTATAAAAATTTGTATATTATTATAATAGGCGTTGTTTCTATAAACTAACACCTTTTATTCATTTCTAGGTTGTTATACCTAGGTGTTATACACACTTTGTTGTTATTTGTTTCTTTAAAACATTTAGTTTCATGGACCTCGGAATTAAACAATGAGAGTTTGAGTTCTGATTTCTCATCCAGAACAAATAATACAAGAGTAATCTACTCTCGATAATCTACTCTTGATAATTATATGTGTTATATATACTTACTCATGCAAACTTCACACTTGCTCCGAAACCTTGGAAGTGTTATGTGCAAACTTTCTCCCTGAATATATATAGTGATTTTTATCAGTGACGTACATATTAACACAATTGTTTCAAACCATTTTTAACCAATAGGGTGATACTGATGTTTTCGGCTCAACGGATGTTTTGCATATTTTTCCGTCCGCTTTTAATATCTTCAAATCTTTAAATCTTATAAATGTTGAACATGCAGGCATAGTCAGGAATTCCTTTATTTAAAATTCTTCCTGTTTGGCACACCACAGGGTGCCAAGAAATATTTTTGTTCCAAAAATTTAAAAGATATTTATCTGAAAGAATGACCTTTAACAGAATGTGTGGCAAGAATGCGTTGCCTATGTCAACATTTAAATAAACTAATTCTAATTTATATCGTAAAGTTGGAAAGTAATATGTATATTTATTGACGATAATTGTATCTCACAATGCATTATAAGTCAAAGTAGGAAACAAAATTGAGTGAGACTCCTTTATTGACATTCTTAATTTTTATACATATTATTATAAACGTTGTACAGAATTTACATAAGTATACAGAAATCGTTTTCAATTGTGCATGTCAAGTCTTTCATTGATCCACTTGCATCTGTTCGAAGTTATGATGCAATATGTGTTTTTATCAGCCATTTGCGTGAAATGGCAGTACACGTGCCTTAATTGTTTATTTAACAAAGTATGATCTTGATTGCATCTTTGACTAGCATTATTTGTTTGATCATCACCAATAGTTTTGTTGTCGAGGTTGAGGTTGTTGAGGTTGAGGTTGTTGAGGTTGTTGTTGCCGACCCCACTGACCAAGAAATTCTTCAAAATCTAACCAATTACTAGCTGGGTTTGGGTTTCCAACACGAACGTTAGAACCTCCGCCTCCATTTCTTCTGCCATGACCAGTAGCATATACTCCAAATCTGTCTCCAACTCGGACATCGGCTCCACCTCCACCACCTTGTTCGTTTCCAGCTCCTCCTGCACGGACATTGAATATTCCTGGTATTCCCACATCCACCACTGCTCTTCTTGAATTTGGATCAGGGTTTATGTCCAGGTTAAAATTGAAACACTGCACATTTGCCATCGCCAGCAGCAGCATGACTGCGAACGCCAACTTCTGCAATGCACAAACAATTTTATAACACACTCGATTATTTTGTAACATTGCAATTCCAAAGCACGAAATTACTGGACTGATAATTTGATTATAACCACAAACCACTTTTGAAAGATGCAAAAATGCACAAAAATATTATCTTAGCAAAACCTTATTTTTGACTACAATGAAGTACTTAATCAGCATTCAGCACACCTCTTGAATTGTTTTGATATTTCAGCGAAAAGACTTACCATATGAATTGCGGCCATTTCTTATTTTGATGTCTTTTAACTCTGCTTTACCCTACAAAGAAACAAACCCTTTAATAAATAATTTTCAATATATTTTTAAGAACTCAGCTTGTTTAAGAGTATATTGCATTTTCATATTGAAAAGAGTTTCAAATAATTAATTTTTAAGTTTAGATATAGTATTAAAAATATAGTGTAGATAAAAAACGTAACACTATACTTTGGTTAATTATAATTATAAGAAATATAAATGTTGTGTTTTTCTTACTGATATTTGCTGTTGAGCCTGCTCTACACTTGTAGGTTGTCTTTGTATGAATGGTATGGAAATGCAACAGTATATATAAGACATTTAGTTATGACGTATAAAACAATATTTTGCACGTTTTATTTGCATTCTTAGATTTTTAATAGGTTTCTTATGAACATTTCTTGACATTCCCTGTAACGACCCCATTTCTCTAAGAACTTTGTTCATGTTGAGCATATTCTTGCAGCTGAGCCGCACAGTCCAAGAAATATTTTGCTATTTTATACAGTATCATGTTTCATCCTGTCATTCAGCTATATAATAACACTACTTCATATAGATATTATATCTGATTTCTTTGGGTAATTAGTTTCATTTCTTGAAACACTGTTTTATTTAATAGAAATAATTAATCAGACGGATGTATGTTTTGTAATATTCGGGTGGAACATGTTTCATCTCCTTCAAATCACATTTAAACATTAATGAAACGCTTTATTTATTCATAAATAATCTGTCCTCAACAAGGATGCCCTTCTAATTACACTCTTACCCTACTAAATATTGATTTGTTTCTGTGCTGGACAAAAAAAGACAGTCTCATGCACACCGTATAAAGTAAAATTATGTATATTGATAAAGGCAGTGTATAAAGAAATAGTCGCAAGTTTAATAGCTGTCTTAAACCTGGGTAGATTTACATTTTAATTAAGTAGTAAATATACCAGTGTAACAGCACGTGGCAATTAATCAATATTATGATGATGAATTGCAAATGAGGACAGGAATGTGCGAGAGAGTAAACAATTTTCGGAAATAGGGGCCATATAATATTGCAGATTATAGATTTATTAAAATTAGTGCGTGAGTGGTTAAAACAATATTGTTAAGTCTAGCTTCATCGTTTGGGGACTATCCATAAATGATGAATCAAATATTTATAGTTTTTTGTACGTTTCATTATCAGATTTGTTCATGTTCAGTATATAAAAATATACATTTCTGTTTGACTTAGCTCTTGTTAAGAAAAAGACTGTATTTAAATGAATTTGTGATAATTAATTACCACATTTTAATACAAGTATTCTGTAACTTATGAGCTAGGCCGCCAACACCATAGTATCAAATTCAAATGATCTTGCTCTTCCCTTTAAGCAAGACTTCATTTATGGATAGCCCCATCTTAGGTCATTTAAAGGTCTAATTTTGTGATCCAGCAATAAATCTCTGAAATGCTGCTCCAATTCCCAATGGGTCAACAGATCCTCTTGCAGATCTTGATCCTGAATCTCCTGAATTGGTTCTTGGCGAGATAATCAGTTCAGCATCTGATGCTGCTCCACTGATGTTCTCCACTGGTTCTGGCTTCAGGTTTCCTGGATTGATTCCAATGGTCGGGTTACCATTTCGTCCTCGTAACACTGAAATGCCCCCTGGACGACCCAAACCAGCCAGAATAGATGACAGAATTGGGAAGTTGACATTACCATTAGGAGATCCGAACTGAACATCTGCTCCACCTCCTCCTCCTCCGCCTCTCGTTCCATCTCCGAAACCGATGATCCTCAGAAGGTTTCCAATGGACACTTCAGCACCACCTCCTCCACGTCTAATACCGTTGGGGTTGTTAGGATCCCGGTCTCCAAATCCCCCTGCAAAAACACGAAGGAATGGCAGCTTGAGGTCCACCAAGGCTCCTCCTCCACGTTCGTTGCTAGGTGCAC
Organism: Glomeris marginata; assembly: GCA_034696005.1. NCBI lineage: Eukaryota > Metazoa > Arthropoda > Diplopoda > Glomerida > Glomeridae > Glomeris > Glomeris marginata. The sequence continues at coordinate 17,009 of JAQFZQ010001203.1, read as the reverse complement.
TGATGCTCAGTCCAAATGGTGATTGTTGGGTATCTGCATCCGTAGGTGTAGATTGGCAGCTTATTCTTTGCACCAACAGGACCATCACTGCATATGCGAAACACTGCAGACACACACTTTGTTTTACAACAGGCTGCAATACACAGTTCGCAATATCTTATCCGAGACATTTAGGACCTAATGTGCTTCACAATGTGGGAATTGTTTGTCATATATCATCTATTGATCTGCGCTCACAATGTCATTATCATCATCATCATCATTGTCACTGCTATTTTCATAGTTACATATCTTTATTTAACATTTCACCAATTACCTCACAACTGTATATTGATACATGTCTTATTACATAGAGGAACATTGTGTAATCTAGGGTTTCATGTTCTGGAACAGCAACTCTGTTAGGTGGGATAACTGGTTACATAACTCCCAACTTGTAAGGTTATATACTTTCTCGTTATTGGCAACGGAACCACGCACTTCATCTCATTCGTGGTTTACCGCAAGTTTAGAGACGGAATAATGAAGTTGAGTGAACAGGTTATTTGCATGGACCTTTATTACGTGACTTCACCCTTCGGGTCACCCACGCTACCCCTTCGGGCTCTTAGTTAACTTACCGAGGCTGGGGCATGCATTCCACGTGCAAGGACCATACTAGTGGCCTTATGTCGCCACTGACTTGGTCTTGACTGAGTTTACCCAAGGAATTCCTTGGTTTACCTCTCGGTTACGACATGGGTGCCCGAGGAGGGACTGAGGTCGATCTACTGAGCAACCAGCATTGCTACACAGTGTCTTTTATACCCTCTGTTGTTTACGTGCTCTGGAAGCTTCCTTGCTCCCAGGTTATTCTTGGAGCACGCACGAGGGTGACATAAGTGTTTGTGCCCTTCAATGGCACCACTGTCTAGGGGAACATTTCAAGGTCCGAAATTAGTGTGAAGAAAGGGATTGTGCTTGGGGTGAACAATCACATGCACTGTTTCTATGCGACTCTCAAGTGCACCCCTTATACAAACTAACAATTACATTGTAATTCTCCCTCTCCAGTAATGTCATATACTACAGGATTAATTATTTATAAAGGACAATGATTTAACATTTGATTACAACATCATCAAGTCACTCAAGTCGCATGTAATATTCATTGTAAATGCTGCAATTTGAGAATACATTATTGGTAATCAATATAATTTTGTTTCATGGCCCAAAAATAAACTGGGAAGTACATAGTTGAAGGTACAAGGAAGTCATTATATGCAATTAGCATTTAACATAAGGGATAACCTTGTGTTTGATGTGCAGGCATCCTGGTGGTGATACAGTGTGAAATGCAATTTCATGCATCAGGTTAAGATACCGGTTATGGGCCATTTAACTTAGTTATTGAAAACTGATTTCTGAACAGAGCAGTACATTATAAAGTATGAATGTCAATTCCGGATTGGTAATACAAATTAATGACCTGCGATTCACAATCAGTGACAAGGATAAACACATTTGATTTTACTGTCATTCACTTTTACGGAAAGATAATGCTCACAGGGTTTTTCCTTTTGGTTGTCCTTGTTCACATTTATGCATTTATACTTGAATCACCTTCATGTGAGTTGGTCACCTAACTCAAGATTCAAGGTTTTGTGATTCATTGTTTACGTTGGTTCTTCTGTAAAAATGCTGCATTTATTCGCATTATTTAATTTTACTGCTTCACACTAAAATCTGTACATGCATATATCTAAAATAGCATTATTTTCATGAGTCATCCTGAATTGCTGTTGCAAATATTCTGGGAATAATAAAGCATGAAGGACTTTTATATCCTTGGACTGGATTACAAATTCACAATTATTTCTGACACATTAAATTTGCAAATGGCGGATTTGAATAGAGATGGGTTTATTGAGACCCACATAAAACTAATGATTATGAAAAGCCCTTGATGCTGTTGCAGATATGAGTAAATCCCAAACTTTAGAGAATGGCATTGCGGTGGTTTGTTTGCACAGTAATCTCATAAACTTTTTCAAAACTGTAAAATGCTAGCTTGTATACTTTATCAGATCACAACTGCAAACAGGAAATTTTATCTTACACAATTTCCACATGTATAGTGGAATAGTATTTAAATAATATTATAGAATTTTGTGCTTTAATAATGTTGAAGCTGAACTGACATATGTAGTTAGTTGTATTATGTCATGTGCAAATGAGACAGCTAAGTGACAACATGAAAATACTACACTATCAATTAAAAAATATATTTTCGATTGTAATTTAGTGGTTTTAAATGAAACTTAAATGAAATTTAAATGAAAATGAGTTCCTAAAGGAACATTTTATCCTGTAAAGTGTTTTCCAAAACTTCTATATAGGGTCTAAATACTGTTACTACTGAAGTGACTTTTGAAACTCTAAAGGTTATAAACCCTTTAAGAGCTTATAGTCCCACAAAATATAATTATTTATCTTCATATGATTTTGGTGAACTTATTACTGATATTATTGATATTTTCCTGCATCTCCATGTTAATTTAGCAACAGCACGACTGTCTAGATTATTTGTTTCATTATGAATCAAAACAACTCCTGAAATCTTTATTTAAATCCACCAAACGCAAATTGAACCTTATCCTTAAATTCCATTACCAACAATGTAAAGTATCCTTGAATGCAATTTTTTGTGAGCAAGATATAACCTCTTTCTGAACCATCTGTTCGTCAAATCCCTTCCTGCAGACATTTTCCAGCTCAATTCCCACCAGAAATCACTTCAAAATACGAGCATCTACTTTTTTTAATATTTTCTGCACATTTTTCGCAGAAATTGTAAACACTGAACAAGCAAATACTGCTCTTCCTTGTTTTCTAACAAAATAAACTTCCACTTTCGCTCGCTTTTATTTCCACTTATTACAGCTCCCAGGTGTGATTTAAAAAACCCATTTCATGTATAATGTAAGAAGCATTTTGTTATTTCAAAACAAAGGTAACAAAATACAAGTGGACTACATTATAAGAGCTCATCGTCTTGGTATAGACACTTGTTGTATGCTAGATATTTTGGCCAAATAGTGAAAATTTATAGTAAATATTTGATTTACCAGTATAGGCTATATTTTGTATATGTAGTTCATATTTTGATCTTTGTGTTACAAATGTGAATATATTCAGAATCAAAGCAAACTGCTTTTATTCCAAGTCAATAAGATTTCTGAGCAACATATACTTTGAAAAGAATATTCGAAAGCGACTCTTATATTTATTGCTTCTATATTTTGCTCCTTGTTGACTGCAAACTGTAATGAAGTATCGACCAAGAATCCTGAATTGCTTCCTCGATGTCATCGTGGAAATTGATGTTACAAATTATGTCTCATACAATTTCTAGAAGTATTTTTTACCAAGTATATTATACACGTGTGGCCTGTTATACTTTAATATTTTAAGCATATTGTGTCAATGAAATGACAGTATGCATATTGTAATATCTGCTATAAGATATGTTTGTTGTAAAAAAAACTAATAGGTGCTTATGGGATTAGAGTACTTACTAAAATCGTAGCTGCCATATTGCAAGTCACGGTCTGTGAAGTTCCCTCTTTGTACTTTTTTAGTTATCTGAGTACAAACAATGAAGTTAATTTGATGAGTAATTTCTGAAAGTCTGGTTTTGTGTGCAATGCAGTAATTGCAGCCAAGATCAACAAAGAAACATTTTCATATCCGATTTTGTAATACCATAATCTCCACACAAAAGTGTTTTGTTCTCCATATGTATTTGATTTTCTCTATTCATTCAAGTAGAAATAATAATTCTCTAAATCTAATTCTGCAATTAATCATGGGAGTGTTAATATTATCAATTAGTAATACCAATACATCATCATTACTAACTTAGATTATTTACAATTAAATGTGCAAACTAACACAGGCAGAAATAATAATTTCAGAATAGAAATTAATTCAGAAAAATAACATCTCTATCATAAATTACATGGATAGACAACAAATGCATTATAAAACATTTCTCGGCTTTTACTCTTAATTTAAATTAATGTAAATGCATTGTGTGTTAAGATAGCTGTATTTGCATTATATTAGTTGATATTTTGATGTCATTTATATCACAGGATAAATAAAATCCTAACTTTTATTAAAAGTAACTCTGCAATGAAATAAATTGTACTTACCTGAGAACAACACCTGTCTTGAAAAGGAAAGTCCTGCTTCAGGAATGAGGAATATGAAAATTGCTAGGTTATGTGGGACAGGAAAAACCCTCTGCAAACATGATTGGTTACTTTTAACATGACGTACTTGCAGGAATTCACTTGTGTTCGTATATAATCTCACATATTATGTTGTCCTTTTCAATCCAAAAACTTTAAAATTATGATTCTTCCTGGCAGCATGCAACTTTATGAATTTCATTGTTAAAATGTAATACAAGTTATGTATTCAGTGCACAAAAATCAATATGGAACCGTTATCCATGTGCATATGTGGATGTATTCTGTTTTCCCCAATTGTATAAATGAGTTTAAATATCCCATATAAAATTCGGATTCGTTTTGTTATTCGCAACACGTGCAAAACCAAATTAGACTGAAAAATGTATGAGTTTAGTCAGTTGAATGATATGAATGCAGTAGCATTGTTTTCCTTGAAAATAGGACTGGAAAAAATGGCCACACAGGCGGTAAATTTAGGCAATACTGTATAGAAAATCACATTTCCTGAATCATAATGGCATTCAAATTGCTCAGACTTTTTACCCCCGTTTAATTGTAATTCATCTTGTGCATGCACAAGATTTCACTGCAGTGAAATAAATTAATTTCACATGACGGTAGCTGAAGTAGCATTAATTATTCAGATTTCGTTTGCATCACAAATGTGTTTCACGTGTCATTTGAATAAGGAAAATGCAGTCAGAGAGTAGACAATTATATTAGTAGGTTTGATATAAGGATGACAAGCACTATATTTAAATACAAGATGGCGTTGGTAAAAAACATGGCCTTCCTACTAAGCAGTTACTACATTAGTATTGGAAGACGAGTTGCACTCATAGAAATCACCTTGAAGAGAAGTAAACATGTTGTGAAACATTTTGCAGAAAATAACACCAGGAATTTGTATGTATGACCATGCACGCAATTGCTCTAATTTTAATTATGTATGGCATACCAAATGTATACCTATAACATGTAACCTAATTATCGTTGCGCATTACCGTAGTAATTCATTTGCAAATAGGGCCATTAATATGCAAAACTATTACGGTATATAACATAAATATGTAAATAAAACAACCAATGGGGTGAAGTCATCTTATAAGGGGCAATGGATGACATTTCTTTTACTATTTCACTGTGATTGAGAACCTTATTACCATTTGGTTAGTTTTGTATTCAAAATCGTTAATAAGTTACCACATATAGCTAAGCATTAGGTTTCTTTTAGGAAAGACTTGAAATTCCCATTTTGTATACTTTTTTCACAATAAATAAGTAACTTATCAGACGATTTTTTATGTTTGATGTGGTTTTAAAAAGTTGTACGAGTTCTGCCCTAAATTTTAATAGGGGCAGAGAATAATGTGTCAGCTGTCTCTACATTTTTAAAAAGTTCGCTTAATTCTATTTAAACACATTCGTCTTTATTTGTTCCCACAAAACTTCAGAAACGCTCTTTAACATCTACAAGGAGCAGTTGAAAAAACTTTAGCTGGTATACAGGGTGAGCAAAAAGTTTGGGCCCCTAAAACATTTGAAACGCTGATGTTACCATTGTCCCACGTTCACGAATGAATAGCAAGTAATACGTGAGAATTCCTAAAATCATATCGCACATGACCTTGGACGTCATCTTCAAGGTCGTTCAAATTGCATCTTTTAAACGGTTGCAGTTAGCACCTCAGTTCCAATTTGAAAGTTGTAGAGCATCATGAAATCAGTCCAATGGAACATATTTCATGCTTATCATGTGAGGAAACTCGCGTATTTATTTAAAAATGTCACGCGAACTGGATTGCCGAGCTGCGGCTTCCCTGCCTATACCATCCAGCTATAACGTTCATTGCTTCGTTCATACGTATTGACCGTTCAGCTACGGCCTGTTCAGTCACAGAGATTAAGTGGTTTCTACATGCCCATTGGTATGACGAATAACACCACACCGTATAACATACGGTATCAATAGGTACGTCCACTTCATATCTGTGACCGAGCAGGGCTTAGACTTGTGGAACAATTGATGGTTTTAAATGGAAACTATGTAGCTGGGTCATGAGCTTGTTGTTGCCTGACACATTGTATTGTACTGTATAGTATATAATATCAAAAATATTCATCTATAGAATTTTCTGAAAATCTTCAGTCGCACTTTCGGCAACTCATTCCGCTTGCGTATATCACTCTATGCGACACTTGAATCGCACTGTACTACAAATAGCAATTAATTGTATGATATTATGTTTTATTTTGAGGGTGCTTGTGGTAGTATACAGTATAAGAGTTGCAGGCTTATAATCGATGTGACATCGATATATTTGAGGCGCACTCTGCGGCAAACACGAATGCCACTGACTGAGTGGGCTGCTGCTGCTGATGCAAGTGCCAGTGATGTGAGTGTTAGTGCGCTTGCGTACGAAAGCAGATCAGAGCTGACAACCAGCCAGCCAGCCAGCAGCAAACCAGGGAATTTTATTATCGAGAAATCGAGCAGTTAAATCGAAAACGACGATGACATTGTGGTTGGGATGACACTGAACCCTGGTCCTCCGCAACAGGTTAGTCGTTTGGGCTCCTCTTTTAATTCCAATCATATTTTCATATATTACACCACTATCAATTATTTTCTTTCCCTGTTTTTAACTGCCACGTCCACGTTGCACAACTGTGCACAGTTGTGCAACGTGTCAACAAAAGCTTGGCCTACATTTATCATGTTTTGTCAAAAACAAACAAGGTGCCATATAAAAAATATATTAACGATTCAATTTTTAAAATTAAAATATTCATTCGTTTCCATTAACCCATATTGTTTTTTAGTGATATCTTCCTTAACTAAATTTGTTATTTCACAACGTTTTATTTCCAGATTAAAGTATGTAATTTTAATACCATTTCACATAATTATGACTTTGATGAATGCGACATTTCATGATTATTGTTGTTATTTGAAGTTTAGCTGTTTAACATTTACATCTGATTACAATTTTAAAGTAATTTGAAGCAATAGTACATTTGAGATACAAATCCGAATTGTCATCGTTTTTATTTTAATATGTTGTAACATATTATTTGTAGAGTTGTATTCATTCAGTTATTATTTATTGATTTTACTTCTAAAATATTTTACACACTATAAATTCAATGAGATATTTATTCGATGAAAACATGGTTGTCCTGCATGGACCCAATAACTGTTACCAATAATCAATGGCAGACGATTAATAATATTAAGGCGGAAAGCCTTTAAAAATCACCAGACTGGAAAATGGCGAATTTTCTCACCTTTCCACTGCTAACATTTTCAATTATAAATCCCTTCCATATAATGTCAGCTCATTATAATAATTATATATTGAAATCAAACACTTCACCGCATTCAATTAACTCCTTCGAACAAAATCATGATTTTAAGATTTTTCTTAATTATGACCATAATTATGTGACCAGTTTCATAATCTGACTTGCCAAACCAGTTCAAAATAATTGCGAATTAGATTTCGACAACAAACACTGCTGCAGAGAAGCCGCCATAATCTTACTTTGGTCCATTCAAACTTCTAATCAGATTTTAATAAATTACAATAATCTGATTTTTTATAATCATGATTTTGGCTGAATCAGTGAGCTGTATTGGTTGAATGCAGCCACTGCATGAAACTAAAACCATTCATGCTAAGATTTTGAAGTGTCATCATTGATTTTTAGGACATAATAATCAAGATGTTGACCAATTTAATAAAAATCAATTTATCGTTTAACAAAATCGATGGACCGTTTATTAAAAAAGGAGATTATTTTATGAAATCTCGTGGAATAACATTGCAGTAATATACTGTGTTCAATAAATTCAAACTACTATAATAAGGTGATTTTCTATGAACAGTGGTTCAATAAATGTATGGTATACACTAATATGTCGCCTGAAATTGATGGGGAAACAAGTAATGTGTGTAGGCACATGTTTTCAAGATGGCTGTTGTGGGTGTCCTCTGCCAGAAGGTAAATAGGATACCACCAACCACGTACTTGTATATAGCGTAGGTGTGGATGTTGGTTGAGCTCGAGATCACGTTCCGATTTTTTAAGAGCATCACATATATTGCTAGATTATATAAAAGAAAGAAATGATGAAAAAAGGATATATTTTCCGAACATAGCACTTATTTCCGTTCCCTTTTCATAGCTTCATAGATCATTGAGGTTAATCTTACACAAGTGTATGTGCAATGTGAGTTGTAGCAAATATAACTTATTACCTCGATTTCCGGCCTCGTCTTTCACACACTTTCCTTCAATTTCCTCCCATGTTTGTAATGGTTCCAATACTAATGACAATAAGGTTCAAATCTGACACTTTTCAATGAAATTTATGGCTCAGTATGGTGACCAAAATAGATCAGTAAAAGTATAATACGAAATGATGTGTTTTATAGCCTGAAACATTAAAGGTGAAATGAAACTGTTTTGTATACTTTAAAAATTATAATGTTACCGTGAAACTTAAAGGTGAACTGACAAGGTTTTGCATGCTACCCTTTTGATATCACAATAAAATGTAGCTAATATCACTAATGTCATTGGTGAAATCCGTTTCTCAATGTATAAAATGAAAAGAAAGTTATGAACTAAAGGAGTTTCGTTGTTTTTGGATTTTCTGAGCATGCGCAGTGAGGTGCGCACGACGTATGAGGCACCTGCTGCACCATAACTTGCGTATAAGCGAGCTGCCATGTTGTTTGCTCCACAGCAAGCATGTCATGAAGCTACTGGCAAGTTTGGCACACCATACACCATATTCGGTGATACATTAAGGATGTAGATCCTACCGCACATCCTACCGCTGTCAAAACTGTTTTATTTTTTGTAGAAAAGCTACTGCATTAAAAATCTCACAATTTCAGCGAAATTTAAGAAAACTAGTGTGAGCTTATATGATGAAATTCTGGTTGCAATTGGTATTGACAATCTTAACCTTGTCAGTTCACCTTTAACCTACACAAAGTAAACTTTTCAATATGAAGCAAGTGCTGAAGTAAAATCGATATGCAAATTAGTAAAAAAGTTATTAGCAATTGAATGTGATGTCATATTGCACTGAAATAACTTTGTATGTCATTTACATGCTATCAAGATGATGCTATAAATAATCCCAAAAGGAAAATCAAACAAATTATCACATCACCATATTGTAATAGTCCACAGTAGTAATGTATGTAGATTAATTCAATGCAATATACATACATATATACTTACAAAGAATGAAAGAAACATGCTATGTATTATAATTGGCTATTCTTTGCTTGTTTTCCTTTCACTTGTGCAATATCATGTAATCCTATCTGCATGGAAAGCATCTCTTACTTTTTTCTGTAACGTTTCTCATTAAAGCGCGTTTATTTTGCACGACCGACCTTTTGCATTCTTGCATTCCTCGCAATGTTAATGACTTTTTATTTCGGTAGCCTACAGATATGTAGAAGTTTGCAGTTTCAAATTGGCAAAATGTCTGCATATGCATGAGTAAAAGCTGTAATATCGATTTTATGTGCGACATGTTGCGAAGATGAGCTCCTCTCTTTTATCTCTACATGGTGTTAACTTCCACTTTCAACACTCTTCATCATCATTAACCATGGCCATGTGGTCTCTGTCTTTATATTCAAAAGTTTGAAAGGTGCTGACAACAAAAGCACTTACTGATAAGGCTCATCAGAAACTGACTGGGCTAGGAAAGTGTCAGATTATACTTAATTCGTGCAGCCATTTTTCATTTTAGCAACTGTATTCCTTATATGGTACCCTATATTGTCCTTTACAAAATCTCCTCCATCATGAATACAGCATGTACAGTAAGCTGAGCCAGAATTATATTATCATTGGTTACAGAATTCCCAACTTTATGAACAAATAAATGTATTTTTCTATTAATTATGTCTATAGAAACTACACCATATAAAAAGTTGACACCTGTACCTTTTAATTTCAATTTTTAATTCATAATTAAGAAGTTTAGAATGACAATTCTTTGCAGTGTGGGTGACAGTTTGTAATTGTTTTTGTTTGATTTTTTAAAACTTCAATTGTTGATATTAAGTGGATATTAATTACACTGATTGAATTATATTTACTACACTTGCCATATGTAATCAATACATTGTAGATAACAAAATGCAATTATTTGTGTGTAATATATTTTATTAGTTAAAAAATTTAGAGCAAAAGGAAATATGATGGATTGGTAACATAATATCTAATCATTTTGAGTGCTAGTTATTCGGATTGTACAGTTGAAAAGTTAGGTATCCATGACTACTATAAGCGGATCCAGTGAACAAAATGGGTAGATTTCGTAGTAAATGGAAAACATGTCAAATCCTTGAAAGTTCTTCAGAAAAGGAAAAGGAAATGGCAAAAGAACTTCCTTCTAACCATTTTCATTTCCGTTTTCCCCTCCAAGCACCAAAAATCGTACTGAAAATAACTTTTGGAGAAAAAATGTAAATGATATAGATTTGGATGACAATGTTCCTGAATACGTTGTCATGCAGGATCACATTGTATGTAAATTGAAAAACAGATGTAGGTACTGATATTACACAAAGCAAAATGCTCGGATGTATTGACAAAACTTGTTGCAAATATTTGCAGGACCAGGCAAGGAATTTGAGCATAAAATTAGTAACAAGTTAGAATATCATTATGCTGGAATTTAAATTGTAGGAAAACTTTGACTTTATAACATTTGGAGATCATATTTTTCTTACTATTGACTGGATAGAGAGGAATCTTTTGCTTTCCCCATTACAGATATTAAGTTTGAATTTTACCATGAGGTCTAGCTAACTAATGAAACACTAACAGAAGTGTTGCATATTAAATTATAATGTTCCTGTTAAATCATTACCTGAATGTTATATTGTATTTTATTTCACATTGTGCAGGCATAACTTTTGCAGTCTATTTTAAGCATTGTAGACACAAAGTACTTGTGAAATTTAGCTTCTGTAAAATAACTGCAACAGCTCTGCACAAGAAACTGACACACCTACATGCGCATCTCTTACAGAAATGTTGTACAGGAAAACTCAAGTTTGTTGAAACTTGAAGCTAATATTGTTTTTGAGAAAAACGCTTCAGAAATGCCAAAATTAAATTGAACAAATTGTAGTTTATATTTGATAAACATTGGTAGTTTTCTGTAAGGGGTGTTTAATGAGTGTATAGGTGAAGTATTTGACAGGCTTGTGGCAAGTCTGAATACATTCCACTCCTATAGAGTGTAATAAACTTAGGTACACATTGTCTGTCAGTTGCTTGCCAACAAACTTCATTCCATCACAATTATAAACTTAGTGCAATAATTATATATAGTCCAATCTCTCATAGTAGTTCCATCCCATACAATTTTTTATGATGCAGCATGCATGCAAGTATAGGATGAAAGCGAAGCCTTGTAAACTTTAATTGCAGCAATGCCACATAGAAAACTTGCAACAGCCATGCTGCTTGAACACATTCATAAGATCTCTGTAAGGATCTCATTCAAAAGACACCTTTTTCCGTGGAAAAAAAAAAAAACGGCCCATTCTCAAAATCTCGTCCTTAATTCATTATTGAAGAAGAAGGAGCACTCAATAATTACTTTGAGATTGAGGATAGGAACTCGAGGGACTCAACCTTCTGCATTGTTAAAATTCGCAAGGGAATATACTCGAGTCCTATCATATTATATTTCTGAATGAATAAAATGTGAAGAGGATAAAGATAGATACGGGTACATTATTCATAAGATAGTACAGTAAATGAAATGTTTTGTTCTAATATCTGGAGTACAGGATTTTCTATAGGGTATGTCACAGTAAAGTCTTCTTCCCTAGACTGATTGCACCAAACAACATGAAATGTGAAGTGAAAATTATAATTCCCGTTTTCAAACTCACTGGATTTCTCATACACACTGTAACATATACAGTGCTGTCAAATGCAGGACAGAGAAACTATAATACAAAAGATGATTGCAGTGGGTAGAACTCAGTGTTTGTTTTGTGTTGCCAAACAGGATGAAGTACTATCTTTTGTGATAATGGGAAATAACCTTATTAACACCAATCATCATGAGCCATCTGTGGGAGGAGTTTGATGAAACAATGGTTGAGTAACTTAATTATCTCCTCGAATTACACCACGTACCTTGGCAGCAAACTGTTACAAATCTTATTTCTCAGAAGCACTTGGATTCAATAAAAATTAACTACTATTACATTTGTTTTGTAAAAACCTATTAGAAATTTGAACGGGGCAATCAATTTTATAATGTTTAATCCCATCAAGTGACATGTACTAAGTATAGACATCATTTAGTTCTTGAAGACATTGAATCTAAACTTTACTATAGTGTTTTTAAGCCAGACCTTGCATTGCCACCCGCCGCTACCCCCTCGAGGAGGACATGGGGATTGGCCAGCCGCCGCCATCCCCCTCGAAGTGGGTGTGGCAGTATAAACATTGTCCAATCCATCACCTTCCTCGAGGGGGGTAGCGGCGGGTGGCAATGCAAGGTCTGGCTTGAAAACACTAAACATTCAATTACTTGTTTTATTCCTCTCATTTATATTATTCATTCCATATATAGTTAAAATGCTACTTGTACCCATTGACGAATCATTTCATAAATGTATGTAAAAGTTTTTTTCTTATCCATTGTTATAAGCATGCGGTGCAATTAGAGATGGTATTAAACAATCATTTCCTGTGGGAATGAGAAATATTTGGATCGATAAATTCTTGTTTACATATTAGTATAGTGCTATATATATACATATATTCAAATTATGTCTGCTTCGTGATAAAAATATGCGGGGAAAAAATCTTTGGTGCTGCACGTGAAATTTGACGAAGACTTTTTGCCATTTGTTCACCTCTTTCGTGCAAATATGCGAAATGGGTAGCAAGTACTTGACGGTATATAGTATAGTACCTGAATAAAATGATCGGTTCCCTATTCACCAGGCAACCATCTGTTGAATTTACTGTTGCCTGGGAAACGTGTTCTCTGCATCTCGACACGCAATCGACCTCTCCTTTTATCATTTATCTATATATATATTTTCCCCTCTGTTCTATCTTCATCATTTCAAGTTTAATATGCTGCAATATAGCAATATGGTTTGATCTAAACACCGATGACAGTCTATGCTTCTGATCAATAGAAAATTTGCTCCTTGTCCACAGGGATTCACCTCAAGTGAAAACTACTTTATTATCTACACAGTACAAAGAAGTAAAACTATTTATAGCAACCAACCATGTTTGTTCACTGAATTGATTTGGACTCAAACTCACAGGGTGACACATTCATACAAAAACTCTGAAACCTGTTTTTGACTGTTAGTTTAGTTTGTGTCAATCAATTGCTGAAAGTTCTATAAAAGAAAAGTTTTTATTATTTCATTTGAATTCACTTATGCCAAATAATTTGGTTCTTCGCCACAACGTTGGGAAATAACTCCATAACTCACTTGAAATGTGTATATTCTACTCCAAACATTAATTACCCAAGTTATATTTTAATATCTTTACTAATCAATTTTGTTCAATAAATTTATAATAAAATTGGGGTGTATAACTTCATATCAAGTTAAAATTCAAAATGTATGATAATAAAATATATGGTCATTGGCTATGGTTCCATATAGGAACCAACAGAGTGACTGTCTATATATTTGCACTTATAACTGCAATCCACACATTGCTGTAATTTTATTAGTTACTACGTAAAAGTCATGGGTGTCATAAAAATGCACTAGTTATTTTATCAAGGGTGATTTTATCAAGTAATGAAGCCAAAGAATAAAAATATATCGATGGACATTTACATTAATTATTTGGTTAATTCGTTTAGAATACAACGCGATTTTTAAGTGAAGTATATTATATGTATAATAATTAATGTGGATAAATATAGATATAAAGCTTATAAAAACAAAACAAAGGCATGCATGCTAAATACTTGTATGGCATGCAATGTACATTTCGTCATTTGTGACCCACTTTATACATGCTATATAATGTCTGCAATTGCTATAGTTGCATGCAGACATTTTTCACTTTTTTCCTATTGATTTTTCTGCAGTTGTAACTGTATTTTAGGATTCCCCATTAGTGTTTGCAAAGTTTCATTTTTCAAAAAAACACGGGAATAGTGTAATTTGAAACTGTCACAATCATGTGGCATGTTTGTTACATTTAAATTATGTATAGTTTCTTATAGTTTCTAACAATCATATTGTATGCATAAAGAAATTGCAAAATATGTGAGCAACAAGTCGTTGCATACAGGCCATTATCCCCTGTTATACTTTCACTTAATTTGCATATTACATTATTAACATACAAACTTAAAATGTATACATATATATCACACGTTTTCCTAATGGTATTTTTTGTGTATATAGGTATACAGTATCATCAAAGTAACTTAATTTATTATTTGGCTTGAAATTACATTAAAACAAGTGCAGAACATATCAAATTGAAGTAAATTTACAACCTTAACACCTTGTTTTTCGCAGATTTATCGACCCACCACGAATATACATGAAAATATCGATTTTATAAATTGCCTCGTTTAGTTTCAAAAATTTACATGTTTAAGGTACTATTACTGGATAAATGACATGAGGCAGTATTACAATTTAAGACTGATGAAATCGATATAATCTTCTGGAAAATAGTGCAGTTGCTCCGGATGAAGCAATAGGCCGTGTCTAATTCGGTTTTTTCTTATTGAAGTTGCTATGAAAGGTTTTTCGTATAAGGTACCTGCATGAATCCATGGATGTGTAACCATGACAACTTCTACTTTTCGTTTTTAAAGTTGGCCAAACGTGCAGCTAAAACATTAGTGGTTAATAGCCATGCTGGTAGTATATTCAGTGCAATAAACTCTTGGACACAAAACGTTTGCCCTTGTTTCCATGGAAACAATTTGCTAAAAAGAGGCTATATTCAGTCATTGCACATGAAATTTTTACTTCTTTGATATGCTTTATTTCTCGTGAAAAACATTCAAACAATTAAGTATAATATGATGCAAAGTTTGTCGTCTTACTAGTATTCTTTTATATACTATACATATAAATAAAAAACTATATACAGAAACTTTTAAATGGCAAAGTTTTTTCTCAAAATTGGGTTTTCCTTCATTGGCATATCAATCATCCACTCACAGCATTTTCCGTCAATGTTTCTTACCTATAGAAAAAATCACAATTTATAGATAATCACTTCACAGTACTTCACATAAAGTAAAAGTTTAGAATACTTACAAAGCCACCGGTACTTTGGGCATGGTTTCTGGCAATACCAGCCATACCCCAGCTGGTTCTTGCATATTTATGGTCACCCTGTGAAAAAGTGATAAAGTTCTCACTTTTATAAGTGGAACCTTACACTTCGTCTCCCTTGAAGTTGACTTGGAGTTTGGCTATGGCAATATAAACACGCTGAGTGAACTTAGGGGATTTAAATGTTCATGTTATATATTTTTAATGCCATATACCATCAATTCCCTAACTCTCCATACAAGATGCGGGATAACTCATGATTTATGTATGAATACAAAGGAAATTAGTTTTATCTCGAAGTCGATGGAAATTGAATTATATGAAACTTTGTTTTCTATGTGATGTCCATATACATACAGTAGGACAAAAGAAGGATAAAATGTATTCCAGCAAATATATATTATTCATGCATGATTCCAGCATAAATGACAGTAAATTTTATTGTGTCTTGAAATATACGATAAATGCAATTTTCTTATGATTTGCATGTCTATCGATTCTGTGTCTAAAGGTCCCAGAATTGAATCGATTGCAATTAAATTACGATTTTTTTATGGACCTTAATGAATATGAATTGCGAAAAATTTGGTTTTTTCCATGCATACCTAGAAAACATCAACTTGTTTATGACTGCTATATCCCTCATTAAATTATTTACATACATCATTTAAAAATTAATATCCTGTGTCATGCCTCATTAATAAATACATAAATCAATGCTATTAGTATTATACAGGGTGGGACGTGGGAACCAAGTGTTTTTGAATTGGCTAGTACTCTGCCAATAAGAAGGGTAGATTCGAGATGCAGGTGGCAAACTATCCCTGGGCTCATAGCATTTTACTTTCAGTTGCCATCCGGTTGCCATCATGGCCCCATGGAGTCTACTGTCCTTTCAAAGAAAGAATGAGCCAGGACGGTGTCAAGAATCCGTTTTGAAGGGGTGCACGGTTGCAGGTGTGCAGGCCATGACGGGTAATCACGGCCACATACTGCAACCTTGCACCCCTTCAAAACAGGTTCTTGGCACCGTCCCGGCTCAATCTTTCTGTGAAAGGACAATAGAACACCGATTATTTCAAAAACGGCGAAACTTCCGCTGAACTGTAGTCACCGACTCGCCACTCCTCGCAAAACAATCGTACGCGAACATGCCAAGTTTTGGACTCCGTGGAGTCGTGTTGACAACTGGATGGCAACTGAAAGTGAAATGCTATGAGCCGAGGAATGGATTGCCACCTGCATCTCGACCCTCCCTTTCTTACTGGCCGAGTACTATACTGTTTCCAAGCGAGACCTTGCAGTGGACCCGCTGCCACTCGCCGCCACCCTCCCCTTTGGGGTGAAAGTAGACTCGCCGGTGCGCTTGTAAAAAGGCGAGTGTACTTTAATCAGGAGGGGTGGGGGCGGCAGGTGGTGG
>JAQFZQ010001202.1:0-21367 GCA_034696005.1 Glomeris marginata | reverse complement strand
TCCTAAACCACGCCTCTTTCTGTATACGTCAGAGCTCAGATTTCTTTACATTTCTAGGCCAATATTCGTCGTATTGCAAAATGGGAAGTGACAAACAGTTTCTTTTTACTTCATCTTTATGTTTAATGAAGAAAATTGGTAGGTCAAAAACCATTTCAGTTCACCTTTAATATTCAGCTGCTTCCATATACATTTTTTCAAACTTTACCAAAGTTCAAATAGTACTGTACTGTGAACTAACTAACTGTACACAAACTATGGTGCTATAGATACTTTTGCCAGAAAATGTTAACAATTTTCCGACATATGTTACGTACAGAATATAGACTTGTTGTTCACTCAAAACATGCAGCAATGAGCATGCGAAGAAAGAAGTGACTGTCGCATGCATGCATGGAATTGATATTACGCCAAATATAATGATTTTTCTTCTTTTAATGAAAGTGTCTCTCTGTGTACATCAAGCATATCATTCGATTAATCTACATCTCGAGATTTCATCCTTAATAATATACAGAAACTCAAATTGAGTTTTTCAGTTTGAAGTATACTGTCAATATGTTCACATATTATAGGTAGATACAAAATAATTGTTTGTGGTACTTTCTGCAGGCTAGCGATGGTTACCCTGGTTACGGTTTACTTTGGGACACTTAATTTTTTTATATAATTTAAAATGAATATTTCAGTACATACCACGCTGCTGTTATGGAAACCATTATATGAAATTCTGGACCGCAACCTTTCACTTTTGCCGTACAATAATATACTATGCACATTGCTGAAATATCTTCTATTGATTACCAGTATTAAAAAAGTCAAACAAGCATACATTATGTTGTGAATACAGAATTCACATGCATATACTCCATGAACTTGAATTTGAATAACTAAAAGCCCATATTTGGGATGAATACAATATGTTTTTATAGTTATAACGGACCACGGATACAGAAGTTTGGGGAAAATAATTAATTATGAAAACCTCATGAATCTTTGGCACTCTCTTCGTATACCTTATTTATGTTTAACGAAGTATTGTGGACATACATCTATCTATAACATTTTTTTCTCGGTTTTTCTTTGTTCAGATGGTTCACCTCTGCCGGTCAATCACAGACAAAAGGTTTACCCGAATGGTACGCTAGTTGTGCGAAACATCCAACGTCCAGTTGACGCAGGAGCTTACACATGCTTGGCCAATAACCACCTGGGCCAAGGAGCGAAACAGAATGTCTACGTGACTATCATAAGTAAGTGTATTATTGCAGAAAGAGACCATATAAGCTATGTTCTTTGTCGTTTTGATACCATATGTTTGTTATGTCTTGACGATTAATTCACTGCACCATCGACCATTTCGTATGTACGAGTATACATATACAGTAAGCCCTCGCTATAACAGCCCTGTTTGCCTGAAAAGAATTGGTCCATTATACAGAATAGCTTGTATTTGCGAATAACAACATGTAGTCAGGCATTCTGTTAAAGGATTTTAAATTCCGTTAACGGGAGCGTCACTGCTGTGACATCAATTGAATTGAGCGTCGGCTGTGCAGTGAAAACAACCCATAAAGCTCCCCTGCTTCGATTTTTGCAATTGAAATACTCGCGCACCTGGACTAGCCAATTAAGAAAAATGTTTATATAGATTGAAATGCACTGCGAGATTGGTCTGTATATACCAAATTTCAGCTCTGTACGATGTGGGGAAGTTGGATTAAAATGAGCTCAAAGAAGTCCCTGCAAACAAACATAAAACCGTTCATGACGAATGTATATAAACTTGGTAATTAGTAAAAAGGGTGTTGTTTATAATGCTAAAAATATATTTGCTATCGTTATACTAAGAAGCAGTTATGTGTAAATAGTGTGTGTATCTGAATTCACGACGGAGTCCCGGTTTATACAAAATGTGCGAAGTGGTGGACTTGACATAATCCCACTCTCGTTGTTGCTCTGAAGCCATATATCACAGATCACACAGAGAAGAATTTGCACTCGTATTTCATGTCGGCACCAGGGCACTGGCCGCGTGGGTTGAGGGTTGAAAGTGTCACATTGGTATCATATGAAAGAAAAATATCGACCAACACTGGTTTTTCTTCACAAATGTAAACGTGCTAAATATCCGCTATAGTTCTTACGTACCCACCTTTAAATCTGAGCATGCTTGCAAATTGTGTGGAATTATTGGTTCTAACGTTATTATATACAAAGGAAATCATTACATTATCTCATATTGTAAAATTCACTATACTGATGTTCTCGTAAAAATTTTGAAACCTGCAGGTTTCTAAATGACATGTAATTTTTACAAGGGCTTCCTCATAATGTCGCAATTCCCCTTAATTTAATGCTGATTAATTTGTCAGCAATGACATCAATTAATCATTTCCTGCGCAATTTTTTCGATTTAGGAATATTCTTGCACGCTGAAAATTGTATTCATTTCCAAACGAGTTGAGCACTTTCGATTATTAGTTTCCCAATCATATGGTTTCGTATATAAAAATGCAGTCAGTCTAAAAGCAATTTGTACGATTACGCACCTGATCTAGCTCTGTTCATGTTGACCCAGCAGGAAACTCAGTAAAAAAGTATCTTGGTGTTTGCTAAATTTGGTTTGCAACATATGTTGAGCATTTGTAAGAAAATTAGATTTAATGAAATTTAGTTTCTGAGCAAATATTGTATGTAAACTCTTTTGAATCACTGCGTATATGAGAAAAGAATTGTAAACTAATGCCAAATGCGCCTTTATCACAACTTACCAAGAAGCCATTGTATTTACCTATACTGTTAATTATCGATGCTTTTAATTAAATGCGTTTTTTATACGAAACTCCAACTTTTAATTGGTAACTGGAAAGTCAACTTGGTTTGGTTTGTTTTTCGTATCCAGCTTGTGCATTTAAGTATTGCGTTCACCATGGGCGAATAACCTTCCACGTGCGTAAATGGAAAATAGGGGGAAAAAGCTATTTAGGTATATGGAAACCGGCGAACACTAATGCCTAGTACCCTAGCTAATATGCAAGTATCACGATTACATCCGCTTTCTGGCAAGCTTCATTTTCCGCTTGACAAACTATTCAATCAGCATTCTGCCTCTGATATCCAACGAGCTTGCAACCGAATTTCGCTCCGAGAACCATCAGAATCTTCTGGGAGTAGAGTATAATCGCGGTTTTGAAGACTTCACAGAGCACTTTGCGGCATATTACAGTTTCCTTGTCCAATTGTATCATGTTGAAACTTTTGATGCAGCAGAAAGTGCATCGTTTCGTGTATTTGCTTCAATGATTCACGTGTTTGAATTAATGAAACTTATAACACTGTATTGACTGTATCCCTGTTGTCGGCCTATTATCACACTGTGCCCTAGATGCCCCAGAGATGTGTGACACGTCAACCGATTTTATCGATCCACTATATGATGTTTCCTGGGAAACGTTAATTTTTATTTCGAAATAAGCTGTGACATGAAATATAGGACCTTGGAGAGGATAGCTTGCAACTATATTTGAAAAATTAAGTTGTTGGAATGAATTGCAGCTGCAGCTTGTGCTTCCTATATGTAGCTATATGTGTTTAACATAGCCTATATATTTGATAATTTGTGCAATACTACAAATTTCACAATTAAAAAGAACTAACATGGGTAGTATTTTACATCACTGAGGAGGTCGACTAGCATAGACAAACCTCTTAACTTAATTACCCCTGCCCAAAAATGTCACTAATGATTTTTTTTGATAATTTCCACAAAGATTTCATAGTAATTTTTGGTTTCCTGCTGGATTTTCTTCGTTTAGGTTAAGTGTCAGTCAACTTTACAATACCATGTCAATTCACCTTTAATTTATATTAATAAACACTATAAACTGCAGAAGAGCATTTTTCGACTACATACAGTTCAGTAATTTCTGTATTCAGGAGGGCATTTCAATTATACATCATAATTTGTCTGTATACTACTATATATAATTCAAAGTTTGGAAATCTATGCTGAGCTCTTGAAGGCATGGGAAATTAATTCAAAACGACATTCATGCTAATTTGTTTGCTTCCTATAGATGCTGCTGCGGCCGGTGCTTTCATGAATGTGACCACCGGCTTTTAAATTTCAATTACCCCCAGTAAATTAACTAGATTACATTGTATTTGTCTGTCCCAGGCTCCCCGATGATCAGTCCATTCTCGTTTATGCCCGATCTGCAAGAAGGGATGCGAGCTGGAGTCACCTGTCTAATTACCGACGGGGATAGGCCAATCAGTATTAAGTGGATTAAAGACGGCAGATCCATTCCATCACATTTGGAAGTGGCCACCAGAATCTTGGACGAGTACACCAGCACTTTGGTAATTTCCAACGTACGTCCGCGTCACAATGGTAACTACACTTGTGTGGCTAGTAACCAAGCATCAACAGTAAATTCAACAGCAAGGCTACTGGTCAATGGTGAGTCTGTTTTACTATTAGGAAATACATACATCAAGTGAGCATCACCTGCTGATGCACCTCCCAATCTCAAATAAAGACAACACACATGAAAAATTCAGTTTGAGCGATAGCTCTACTGCAAGCTTAAATATTTCAGAGGGATTAAATGTGCATTTTCTAAAGCCCCAAATTTTAAAGACTTTAAAATTTCACTCTCTTGTAGACAAATAAGACCACAATTTTGGAGATTGAGCTGAGTATACTGTCAAAAGTTTCCAAACGGTCTATATCAGTTTGCATCTGAAGTTCGAAATTCAATTAATTCATATCCTGTTGTATGGTAAAGTTTTATATGCAGGATCCGGTGTTTTGGTTATTTTTGCATTCCATTTATTGTTATATTCTTAAATGATGCTTGGATGTTGTTGCGCATCCAGCTTATTCTTATATATGGCATATCGTGTAACCACATAACAAGGTGAGATTAGGCTATAAAATGGCTAAACTGTATCAAGAGCACGCTCGCATGACAAAATTAAATTACCTGTGACGTGCACTTGGTATGTGCATATTAACATGCGAAGGATACACCCAACTGAAAACTATATTAGATAACATACACAAGGTGTATAGATAAAGGAAAACATTTGCCTAACATTGCAGGTCGCAGCTTATATATTGAATTACTTTATATATATTGCTGTGCAATTCTGTGTACAAAACCAATACAGTTCTTCCCTCGTTTTACACAAGTTCGCAAAGCTCGAGAACACTATTTACTATATTGTACTTCATTTAAACGACCTGTTTGTCAATAATGCCGAGGCATAAGTTAGAGCATTCATGTACTTCCTTTTGTTGAGCATAAGGACTCGCTGTCTGACATAAGAAATATTTGTTTCCAACCCTGGTCTCCATTAGCGAATAATGCATGAGATCAATAGTATAAATAAATAAACAGTATACATTTTAACCCAGCATTTGTGCGATTTAATAAGGTCTGATCAGCTTCTGATATAATAATGCACGTTCCTTTTTGATCTAAAAAGCTCTTTCATTGAATATTGATGATTTCTTTCAGTGCCTCCAAGATGGAGAGTGGAACCCAAGGACTCGTTTGTAATACTGAGTGGCACAGCAATCCTCGATTGTCAAGCTGATGGATTCCCCATTCCAAACATTACCTGGAGGAAATCTCAAGGTGTGATGTTCATTCCTTGCGTTGTACAGTATTTATACTTAACACCGCGTTGCACTTAATTGCCCATAAATAAATAACGTGTCCCTATTGTATGTATCAGTAAAAAATTGACGTGTTTATGCTATCAACGAGTGTAAACTCTTGAATGGGGTGGGGGAGGTAGAGGCAGCTATAGACATAAATTATCTGGGTTATTATGCTTTATTATTGCATTTTATATTAGACCTTTGACATTCAGACAACATACCGCAAATTTCTTTTCCTTTATGTTGCTTGATAAGAATGCTTATGTGAATGTCAGCTGATCAGACAAGAACACAGCAGGTATAACTAACTTCTGTGCATAGTATTAAAAAAATTATAATTTAGTTCTCAGTTCATTTTGGGTTTTTAGAATATTACCATATTCCTTTTAAAAATATTAGCTTTTGCTATTAACAGGAAACGTTATACAGGGTGTCTACTGGTATATTCATCTGCAAAATATAATGACTTTTATATCAGGATTCTCATGACCATATTTAGCAAAATACCATGACGTATGTGACAAAACACCATTTATAAGAACATTTATTTCAATTTTCAGTATTATATCGTGTATGAACACCAGAAATTGAACAAGCACAAAAACATTTTAATGAATTGACTGTGTGTATGTTTGCAATCTAGTATACTACTGATTTGAAAGTATGCATATTTCTTATGGCCTGTATAAAATTAATTTCATTTGTTTAAATATCATGACCATGTTAAAAACTCATGGGTTTATCATTAATTTCACGACCATTTTCAATAATCATGACATTATTATTATATAACTCCCTGTTATATGGTTGCAAGCTATGGTAGCAAATAGAGAGCCTGTAGTAGCAAACACATAGTGGCGCTATCTACATGAAAATCGGGAAACTTGAGCAGCCAATCCTGATATGCAAAAAGAAGCTTTTCCAATAAATTTTTCCATTTGTGATATAATCCATAATAAATAATAAAGTAATAAAAGCAGCTTTTAGACGTTTCAACGCATTTGCACAAAAATATTTCTGCATGCAGCTGCGCAGTTAAATTTAATACTGTTTCCCATTAATTTACTTTAGGAAAAACACAAGGGGATTACAAATTAATAAACTACTTGAGCGGTGGGATGTTCATAGCAGAGAATGGATCGTTGCTAATAAGAGATGTCCAGGATTCTGATGAGGCTTACTATTTGTGTCAAACAAGCAATGGTATTGGAGCAGAACTGAGTAAACTTGCTTTTCTGAGAGTTCACAGTAAGTTCGTAACCTCACTTTATTTAAATAAGCACTTTACAGTTGCAACCTTTTGCTTGCAAGTTACATCAGTAACAGTTCTTGAATATTGTAGTTCCAGCTCACTTTGAAGTGAAACGTCTGAACGAGAGCGTTCGGAAGTCCAATGTGGCTAAACTTTCATGTGAAGCAAGAGGAGACTTCCCATTAACAATCACTTGGAGGAAAGGCGATAATACACTTGACCAGCATCAAGATACGAGGTGAATGTAACTCGAGTAACATCGCATTTATATTATTTTAAGTATGAAGAATTTGGATATTATTATGAGCTGCTTTCATATGATGTCCTTTGAATGATTTGATTTCAGAATAGCGATTAAAGGAACGATGACTGATACAGCAGATATGGTGAAGTCTGAGTTAATAATTCATAAGGCTGATCGAAGTGATCATGCTGTATTCACATGTCACGCGAAAAATGCATATGGCAGCGATGAAATGTACATACGACTGTTTGTTCTGGGCAAGTGTACAAGATCCTATATGTAAGATTTTGAGGATGAGAACGGACATAATGCTTTCATGAAATAATTGCAGAGAAGCCAGAAGCTCCGCGGAAAGTTCAAGTAATGGGTCAAACAAGTAGGAGTGCAGATATTTTCTGGTCAAACCCATATGATGGCAATACCCCCATACTAAGTTACAAAGTGCAATACAAAACTGCATCTGGTGAGTGTATAATTTATTATACTAGAAGTATTGATAAGTAGCAGTATTAGAAACAGAATCCAAAGAATACTATATTAGACTAAGTTGTATAATTTCGCCTCAAATTTACAATCCCTTCCAAAATATATGAAATCGCTCAATTTGCAATTGCAAGAGTCTTGGGTCCATGGTGCAAGGTCAACAACTGTGGACGGTTCAACTATGTTAACCACTGTTGGCAATCTATTTGCTGCAACACGATACGAATTCCGTGTATTTGCTGAAAACGACATTGGCTCAAGCAATTCAAGTGATATCGTCAGTGTTACAACATTAGAAGAAGGTAAGCAGCATCGCTGACCTGCAAATTGCCTACATAAACTAACGATCTCATTTGTAGCTCCTGGTGGTCCACCTCTGAGTGTGAGAGCTGATGCAATTACATCAGAGACAATCCGAATATTTTGGAAGGTAAGTGTATTATTTTATGAGAACTATTGGCAAGTAATATACACACTCTAAAATGGGTATATGAATTGAATAACAAGTTGCACAATGGTCACAACAGCTCAAACTGCATTTGTTGAGCAACCACTTCATTTGCCATGAGAATCTACTTCAGGTCAGAGCTTCTACTCTAAGCTCATATTCGGGATCTCGTTTTGTTCATCTCATTTGGAGTATGTGCTCCAAATTTCATGAGGAAAAACACTTGTTCAAGTTTTATTCTACAGACCCCTTGTATATCTACATGCCATATCTAAGACAATGTTTTTAAATTCCATCACTTGATGGGACAAACTGCCATCTATACCTGCCTATGTTTATTATCTCATTCGTAGTTTGTTATTAACATTTCAAGTGGATATGGCTGTGTTTTACTCATTTTGGGATCTAATTGCCTTGATGCCCCTGGTGCAACCATCATGCAGAAGATGGCGCCAGTTATTCCACATATCACAATATAGTGCAGCGAGACAAAATCCTTGGCAGAAATCAATAAAAGAAGAACATTTTATGCCCTGTATGACGCTCCACCGTTTGGGTTTCTTCCCAAATGTTTCGAAAATTTAGCAAAAATCAAAAATTGCTCAAAAGAAAGCTAAGATAAATAATTTTCAGTCAGCAGAATGTGGGCAAACGTGAAAGGGGCAGCCCTGCAATGCACCACACTAACTGATTTTATTTACACTGCCCAGTGTCCATTGCCTATTGCATTAATGTTTTCAATAAACTGGCAATAAAATTGTGATTTGAGGGTTGTGGACGTTTGACACATTTCTGGGAAAATGTTAATAATATCAAAATCCGAATTGTGGTCACATCTCATTATTCCTCCCTAACTTGACCTCAGAATGGTGCAGGGGATGTATAATTCTCCAGCCAACTCATTGCTCCAGCCAGCAGACAAAACATCTCATAAATTACATGTCCCGAACAATTACATTGGTGAAATTCTATGTATACTATGTTTGCATAGTTACAGTAGAATTTAATTTTGAGAAACAAAAATCCTGTTTAGTTATTTTGTATGAGAAGCGGACATTAGGTATGCAAACAAATGTCAATAAAATCTGAGACTGTGAAAGCTGTCTTTCTAATTATTCTCACTTGGTATATTTAGCTACAAGGAACATTATGAGGTTGGCAGCAGTAATTGATCACTAATTTCTTGAATTTATTTGAACTTCCACAGCCTCCTCAGCGTGAGCTGTGGAATGGTGACATTGAAGGTTACCACATAGGCTATCGTATGTTCGAATCGTCAGACCCCTACGTTTTTACAACGAACAAGGCAAAGATGGGAGAAAATGAAATAACAATCGGAAACTTGGCCAAACACACCAAATATGGGATTGTCATTGAAGCTTACAATAGAGTCGGTGCTGGTCCACGCTCGCCTGAAATTATTGCTTCAACACGTGAAGATGGTATTTTATACTATTCTTATTACATGTTCATGCATCTACTCAATGGTATTAACGTTGTTTCTTTTTGTAATAGTGCCAAGTTATCCCCCTCAGGAAGTGAGATGCAGTACAGAATCTTCAAAGTCCATTCGTGTTGAATGGGCTCCTCCACCTTCCCAGTTTCATCATGGTCTTTTGCAAGGTTACCGAGTGCAGTATGCTGCCGTAGATAGTCCTGAAGGTTATTATTTAAATATTGCCATTGTGATTTTCAAGATCATTGCATTGTTATCTAAAATAACATGAGTTTGATATTGCCAAAATACTTGACCAACTCCATACTACAAGCGAGCAAATAAATAAATGCTGAACGCTGTTACCTTAATCCTAGAGACCAAGGAGTCAAAGCCCACACCACAAGTGAGGCAGTCCATTGAAAACCTGCGCAGTTACACCAACTACACTATTCGAGTCGTTGCATTTACAAAGGCTGGTGATGGTATCCGCAGCAGGACAGTATTTTGCCGAACAGAGGAGGACGGTAGGTGAGCCAGCCCAAAGTCATTATCATACTACGAGTTAATATAACTAAAAATAAACGGTTTATTTCCCTATGTGATAATAAGTGCCTGGAGCCCCAGCAGACATCAAGGCTTCTGTCATGTCGTCTGACGCCATTCTTGTAACATGGAGACCCCCTAGTAACCCTAATGGAATCATCACCAAGTACACGGTCTATATTAGAGAATCAGGACAAGAAATTCAAGTAAGCTAAATTATTGATTGATTTTAACCATGCAGCTGGTTTAGATAATAATTATGACAGAGTTTTAAGATCAAGTGTTATATTTATAATTAAAGCACGAATACATTTTGGACTTAGAGGTCATAATTTCACGGGTTGTGTTGTTTGTTGAACTGTAGAGTACAGTGGACCATTCTTTGCCTCCAACGCAGTTATATTATGAGGCGCGAAGCCTTCAAGAAGATTCACTCTATGAGTTTTGGGTTACCGCATCAACTGTTGCTGGAGAAGGAGAGAAAACAAGATCCGCATCTCAATCACCTGTGTCTACAGGTAACCTAATCCCTACTCTACTACAAAGTTGCATTATATGGGGAATACGTGCAATTGCTGCTTGCACATGAAGTTCATATATGCGAATGACCGAAACTTGGGAATAATGAATAACTTTGTGCTTGTTTATTCAATGAGGAATTCATAAAGTTCTTTGGCCGTTGCAGTGCCTGCCAGAATTGGCTCATTTCCTCAGAGATTTATGATATATAAGAAGATGGATGTTAGACTGCCTTGTCGTGCTGTAGGAATTCCAACGCCCGACAGGGAATGGAGGCTACGGTACAGGTTAATCAACACAGACCTGATTGACTATTGTGAGAGAATTTGCATGGAAATTATCTACTCAGCGACCAGAAGATTTCCGAGAATAATCGTATCCGTGTGGAACCTGATGGATCACTATACTTTGCTAATGCACGGAGCTCAGATACTGGGAATTATACATGCCGTGTATTTAATATATATTTATCAGATCAGATTTCTCACGAGCTTATAGTCAAAGGTAAATCAAAGCAAGTTATACTATACAATATAATTGAATATGATACTTTCAGGCCATTGAATATATTGAAGTCCTGTTTTATGTCTAATACATTAGGAATTATTAATTAAAATCTAAAATAATTATTTATTTTCTACATGTTGATTTAATTAAACAAGCATATTTTAAGAGTTTTATAAAAGTAACTACATAATTTGCTTCGTGGTATTCAATTGTCCGAGTATCATACATATGCATACTTATTGTTCTAGTGTAGGCAGTATATTTATTGATTATTTTTTATGCAGTTAAAGAAGAAAAGGAAAGTAAGCAAACTGGTATTGCAAGGAAAAGAAAATATAAGGTTGTAGAGTTTTCATTTATATTTAAATTGCAGGCCCTCCGTCTCCTCCTTTGTTAAAAGTTACCACAATAACTAAATCTTCGCTAACTTTAAATTGGCGAATTGAAGACGATGGAGGTAGCCATGTCTTATGTAAGTTGAATTCCTGGTTTAAAAGCCTATATAATTATATTTAAATCATTAGGAGTTATAAGAATATAATGTTTAGATACATTACTGAAATCCGAAATGAAGTTATGTGCAGTGCATGCATTCATTATAATTATTAACTATACCCAACCTCTAAAAATGCCCATTTTGGAGAAAACTTTGCTTTGTATAATATGAACATTGCTACATTTTTCTAGTTTACACACTAAATTATAAACGGGAAACTGGTGACTGGCATGAAATACGAATCTCTGCCGATAATTACACTTACATAATCAACAATCTGTACTGTGGCACTCGCTATCATATTTACATGGTAGCTCATAATAAAGACGGCTCAAGTGCACCTAGTGATGCTGTTGACATCAGTACTAAAGGATTCTGTAAGCATACGTTCAATAATATTTCTGATATTCCAATCTAATTTTTATTACTAACTGGTTGTTCCTTGTTTCTTTGTTAAATTAGCTCCTATTGTGCCATCACAAGATATATTACTGTCCCCAAACCGTACTTTCATAACAGTAAACTTGGATACATGGATAGACAGTGGTTGTAGAATTCATAATTTTTCCATTGAGTATCGTGCAAAAGCAAACATGGATTGGATCTCAGCAGCGAAAGAGATTGGCCATTCTTATCGCAATTTTGTCATTAAAGATCTAGAAGTAGGGTCCTGGTATGACATCCGTGTCATTGCCAGTGGCGAATCTGGAGAAACAATTATCGAGTATGAGGCATCTACTACTGATATTCACACAGGTAATTCTGTTTTGTTCTTGTGCAAGAGGTCTAATTAAAAAATAATTTTGCCAGATCTGCAATGTTGCTAGAATAACCAAACAATACATTGCAAGACAATCAATGTGCATAAAATTAAATTTCTTTAGGAATGGATTTGGCAGATGTTCGACATGAAGGACAAATGCGACCTTTTCCATTTTACTTGAACCTGAATATTATTATCCCATTAGCTGTTACAATACTTGTTATTGTTCTGGTGTCAGCTACTGTATATTATTTTGCTAAGCGAAGACACACACTTGGCTATAAACGGAGAGGTAATTCCTGCTTTACAAATTTCAAAACTTTTCTGTATGTTATATAGATAAATGAATGTATTCTCCCAGATTATAGGTCCAAGAAAGATTCCCTGACACAAAACAAGGGAAATCCAAATCAAACTCTAAGGCCACCTCAACAGACTGATAAAGTTGTTTCGGAAGGAGGACAAACTTACTCTACTTCACCAACTCATAGACCTCAATCATCGGGTAAACAGCAGTGATGTATATGTATTTTGTTTTGTACTATATTTTGGAAAATCCAATAAAGATAGGAATGTTGTACTTGAGTATATCCATTGTAAATGTTTACAAAAATGAATTTGGATTATTTAGGTGGAACTCAAGATGACATCAGTCCTTATGCAACATACCAACTGCCTGGTTGTGTTACAGCAGCGAATGATTCTGGGGAAAATGTGCAATTGCAAACATTCAGTCAGTGTGGGTCTGTGATCCCACACAGGCACTCACAAACACAGCAGTCGATTTCATCAAGTGCTGTAAGTTTAATTTCCATATGGAAACGTTATATCTTTGTGTTTCCTCATGTGTGTCAAATTCTACGATTGTTCATTCATAGCCATACAACAAGGTATTGTATTCTAAGGTGCGGAAACCTCGACTGTCTGGTCTGCCAGAACTTCAACGTTATCCCAATCTAGGTTAGTATAAGTTTGCTCTTAGAATACCCATGCAATATTTTGTATGGTATATGCAACGTAATCCGAGAAGTGATTCCTTGTAAACGATTACACTTTTATTCAGAATTCACAGTCAGTGGCATTTAATAGTTAAAAGTGAACCGACACGGTTTTTAAGGTACCCTAAACACTCTTAACTACAAATAGGAATGATGCTGACAAAACGATTGGTGAAAAATAAATCACAGACGACATTTTAAGAATTTCCAATGAATAATAACATTTGTTCTGAGCACATAACATTTTCCCCGAGTTTATCCACGTGTCATTCATAATTTTTGGTATGTATTATAAAGGGGAGCTTTTTGCGGGGACTTCACTGCAACACACGAAGGATGGAATTTGTAGAAGAGCATATAGCACAATGGTTCATTTTATATCTTAGAACGAAAGTACAATCAATGGTGTCTGGTATACATGTCATAGACTATATTAAATGAAATCCGTAAATGTCAAGGTTTCTGCAACTGAATAATACAAAATTGTGCGATTAAACATTGTCTGAGGAAAAATATTATTAAATAATTAAACTCAAGCTCTGGAAGCTTGCAGGCAAATATTAGTAGTCACATCTTAAGAAATAAGAAAGAAATCAGATTATTACATACATATGTATAAATCCATTATTAACCACCCTTGTAAATATCACATGCTTGACATGGGAATAATATGAGAAAATGTCTCGATTGAACTGAATTAATATACAAAATGATTTGAAAGATAATTGCGCAGATCCTGTCCTTTCATACGTTTACGTGAAATATCAGAATTTTAGCCACCAGTTGTTGACATAAGTGATTTAGCCAATTTCTTCCTCGCAATAATAATATTGTCAATTTCTGAAAATCAATTTGCAGAAAATCAGCTCTGTTGCTGCAAAAGCGCAGAAAAAGTCAGCAGTTTATAGATTAAATTTTAATAACAAATTTTTAAGTGCTGTTAAAACTGTTTGGCCTGTGGTATATCATCTGATGGACAACTGCTCTCCACATTCCTCTTGTCTGTAATGGCCACCGTGAGCATGGCCTTTCACACAACATTTAATTCCTAAATCCGATTATATGAAGCATTACTGATATACAGTATATAGTTCGCAGCTAGAATATTGCAAAGCATAATGCTAATATCTGAACTTAGCCGGCTTGGAGCCTCATTTGGAAGTCGGTGGCCAACAGACGTCACCAAATTGCTCTTCGTCGAGTCCTCCACCCAGAGAAATCCTTAGGCTACATCCATTCATAGAGAATGCCGTTGCACCCAGTGCCCCACCAGCTGAATACGATAGTAATGTAGATTCCGCCATATACAATTTTGATGAGGTGGCAATACCAACTAGTGGGAATTCTTGCTGTCGAAATAAAGCATTGCTGCGAGGTATCACTGGATACATTCATATATAATTTCTAATCGTTATATTGATTGCATTACTGAGTAATGCTGGCATTGAAGTTCCAGATTTGCTGC
Organism: Glomeris marginata; assembly: GCA_034696005.1. Lineage (NCBI taxonomy): Eukaryota > Metazoa > Arthropoda > Diplopoda > Glomerida > Glomeridae > Glomeris > Glomeris marginata. The sequence continues at coordinate 6,537 of JAQFZQ010001202.1, read as the reverse complement.
ACCATCGACCGGATTCAAGTTCATCCAACGAAACCTCCTCCTCCTCCTCCCCAGAGTCTGACAAACAATGTACAAGGACAGTGGAAAGGAATGCTAAACTTTATAATGATGAACGTCTGGCAACGCAGTTTACTTCGCATTCTGATAGGTATGGAGTACAGCATTGTCTCTTCTTGTTAAATATTAAACAGTTTTATAGACTTGGATGCAACGCAATATTGGTTTCCAGTAGCAGCTGCTTTATTGCTTGTCGGAAACTTTAATTTAATTTTAGGTTCTTTGTTATTTCAGCAGAGGATCAAGTTTGGAAAGTGCAGCAGGAGAAACAAATCACCCATTAAATAAGACTTTGGGTCCTCCATCTGGTTTCGCTGATACTCAAGAAATTGCAGATGCAGAAGCCGATGTGCGTAAGCAGCTCAAGGGTAATTACATTTTACACAAAGCTATTGAACAGGAAGTATTGGATTGATTTGACAAGATTGTGATATTGGTGGTTAATTAAATTAATTGTATACCAAAATCTTTAGTAATTGTATTATTATTCACTTAAATTTTCTGTCAGGGTTGAGGCCTACAATTATTAATAATATGAGAATAATTGGGTGGGCACAAGAAGGTCCATGATATAGCATAATTAAAGTTCAACTGCATAATAGTCACAAATGGAATATTTTTCTGTCATAAAATTAGTGTTGAATTCATAGACAGGATTTAAAATAAATCTGCTCAAACGTAAAATGTTGCTTATGTATTACCTTAAATGGATAATTCTTGATTGTTAAAACATTATCAAGAATTTATTTGCGAAGGAAATTAAGTGTTATTATATCGAACCAGTATTCTAATGAATATTTTGTGATGCAGCTACGATTCGCTGCTTTGTCGGGTTTAGATTATCAATTAACCAAATTAAGTCCCGTGTGGGAGCCATATTGGCATGCAGTATTAAATTATATGAGATTGAGCACAGTTGGGGATTTGAATTAAAAACTACTATGTCAGTTAGTAATGCATGCCTTTTATATTATATATGGAAGCTCACATTTAATAGCAGAATACTTAAACTGAAATATAAGTTTGCTAAAAAAAATTCTCCAATTTTATAAACACTTGAGTATAGATATTGGAATTTCTTGAATAGCTGCTTTCATGAGGCACAATAATGTCCATGTAAAATACTGTATATTAAACGTATTAAAAAAGAAAAACGAATATATGCATTGTCATATTTTGGAAAATGTCATCGACCAACCGCTCCAGGCTCTGTACAGATCAATATTAAACGGTGACGTCAGAAAGCTGCATGGCTAGACTCTTCTGGTTCATTTTAAGCTGACGAATCATAGAGCATGTTTTCCCTTACATGAGCCTAAACAGATAACCATAATTTGTTTTTTGTAACCATATATATATATCGGTATACAGTATTTTTATTTGGAAAGGGTAATTTACAAAATTGCATTGGATTTTATTGTAGCAAATGTTTTTATTTGTACTAAAAACATGGTGTATAAACATTATGCTGTTCAAAAAAAACGTATATGTATATTTGGCTTACATATTGTTATATCAGTATGTATATTCACATTCTATATATAGAATTTATACTTGAAACTTACATATGACAATTTTTCCCATACGAATAAAGAAAATGTAAATACATTATATGCTGACAGCTGAGTAGATAAGATTCCTTTAAAAATTAAAATCAATATATATCTTAGAATCTTTCCAATTTGCCCATAATCTCCATTAAAAGCAGGGCTGTCATTTTTTATAATTAAGTGCATGAATTAAAGTTTCTAATTTTATCATGCAAATGGCTGGTAATTTTTTCAGCGCAAGAATTATACAGCATAATAAGTAATATTTAGAGCTTTAATGTGTCAGCAGCACCATTTACGGTATTAGATGCTAAATTGCTGGTCCTGTTTTTGAAAATTATACGGCTAGTTTGAGGTAGGACAAATGGAGATGCAGTGCAATTAAATAATGCCCTGAAAAAAATCCACCATTATCGCTTTTTTTGCATGGAAGAAATGGGAAAGTTAGCTTTTCATTTCAGCAAATTTGTAAGTATACAAATGTTTTGTTGTTATTAATATTATAATATGGCACGGAAATTTAATGTTAACATTTTGAGAAATATTAAAAATTCTTGCATGTGAAATAATTTGCAATATATATTATGATATTATTGTATTTGTTTGCTGCAGTGTTGTTGCAATACTAATCCCCATCCAGTAACCCTGAATTTTCTGGACAAACCAAGCTAAATTACCTCCTGGAAAACTAGAGATGGTGAAATTCCCATGGGCGATTTTAGAATCGTACCACATCTCCATTTTTTCTACTGTGTATACATATTTCCAACATAATTTATTCAACATGTTTGTGAAATATCTACGCATCTTTAACGATCAATATTTAGGTCAAATAATATGCATAACATTTTGAAGGAAAGGCTAGTTAAACGTAAAACAATTTTTTGGATTAAAATAGCGAATAATTTGTGCAAGAAATTCCCTTCGGTTTATATTCTTTATATCGGTGGTATCTGATTTTTTGGTATATGCCTCTAGAAAGTGCTGCAGTAAATGACGAGCAACGCCTTAAATTGAGTGCATCGACCAATTAGTCGATTCACAAGAGGTAAATCAATAATAGCGAACTCAAAGTTTCAATCATTATGTATGTTACTTGCAGATGCGAAGGTGATGGATCCAGCCAGGCTAGCTGCGGCAGAAGAAGAACTAATCGCTTTGTTGAAAAGGTAAATATAGTTATGAAAATTATTGTTTTTCCTATGTGAAAAGTTTGCAGAGGCTGCATAAAGAAAATTTGGCATTGTATTGCCTTTGTTGTCTAACAAACAGTTGTGTATTCTGTCCACAACATGGCGCTGCAATGCTATACAACAATGTTCGAGCATTCAAAACACATGTATATATATTTTAAAGTAGTTGCTGTAATTCACTCCGAGACCTGTAATTTCTTATGTTACACTATACAGATTAACTTATTGTATTTTGCAATAAAAATGCAACTTCCATGATTGTCAAAAGGTGTTTATACATTTGGAGTCATTGGGGATCTACTATACAGGGTAGGTCACATAACACTGACCTTCTCAACAGTTTGTGATAGCCCTATCTACCACGGTATCAAAGGTAGAAATGCAATGTCCTTGAAATGTTAAAGGCACCACCAGGACAGTCCAAGGTCAAGCACTATTCCTGCATATAACCATAATTCACCTGTACTGCATAGAATTTGAGCTATTGAGCAGGTCAGTGTTAGGTGACTCACCCTGTATACTTTGAACTCATCTTTACTCTAATATATAGAATTATTTTGATATTTCTGCAGAACATGCAGAACTTTATAATTGCCAACTTAGTTACCTCATAATGTCTATAGCTTCACTTATTCGGAAATTGTTAATTATCTCCAGAAATCTCGCAACCACCTATCTGAAAATCTTTTATTTGCTTGTGGGAGTTCTAACATAGTCGTAAACAGTGCAATTTTCCAAATGGACTTGATGTGTCTAACTTAATCTTTCTCTCTTTCCATTATCTCGTCAATGCCACTCTTCCCAGAGGGTCAACTTCCGCATCCAAGTTGCGGTCCTCCAAAGATGACTTTTCTGTCCGCGTTTAACCTCCTGGGTCTTCGGAGCGTTTCAAAATAATAATGGTATCCATGACAACGCTAGCATTGTCTCCATATCCCTGCCTGGGTGGTGGTGCAACATGGACGGTGGTGGTGGTGGTGGTGAATGTTCCGCATCTTTGAAGATGAAATGAAGTGACGTGTGAAATGTGTGTGACGTGAACAATAACGCTGTTACACGAAGACCTTTCAGTTTGAAAAGACTTTCAACGTGCAACTTGAGGACAAAATATTAATGAAACAACTCTCCTCAAAGACTTTTCATCCATGGCGAAATTCTGCAAAATTGTCGACGACACACTTTAAAGTGGCTGGTAATTTGAGCAGATTGCTCTTTACCAGTGATTAAGCACGGCTGAAAGTTTTCCGTGGTGAAGTGTTCAAGTGCAATATATTCCTACATTGATCGTATGCCCAGGGATGAAAAGGGCCAGACTTTTTAAAGACTCTGCTAGATCTTTGTTGATCATCGATCTCTTCGTTTTGGAAGTGCAGTGAATAAGGCTCAAATGATATCGAAAGCAAGCCGTTCTGCGGTTGCAAAGATGCCTTGGAATGGTGCCAGTGCACATAAATGATTCATAAAAGATGCGATTCTGTCTACCCCACCCTTCTAGGGTTGTACTCACCCTCATGCAAAACTACTACAATAGAAGTTGCGATCTGATTCCACGACAAAAAAATTCACACATTCCCTGTGGATCATGGCTGTCGTCTTATAACATCTAAAAAACTTTGCTGCAAAGAAAACATATTGTGCCTTCATTCTGAAGTTAGATTAATGGACTCATTGATTGTGATCAATGTACTGTGTTCATCAATATGATGTCAAAAACTGGACAGTCTTAACCGAATATATAAACACAGCTATATACGAGACTGCTCAGTTCCTTCAAGACGAAGTTTGTGTATCAAACTCTATCATCTCCGATTGTCCTACACAATATAGATGGTGATGAACCGAAATTCAAATTTTCTGTTCACAATATAGTACTGTTTAGTTGATCGAGAAGTGTGAATGCGCAGTGCGTCGTCGTCAGTTTAACGTTTGAGGTAAGGAAATATTGATTGACAGAATATTGAAATATTTATAACATGTTTCGCTCAGTGGAGTTACCCCATGTGTTATTGTTTCTTCTATTCCTCGCATTTGGATTCCATGATATGGTGTTTGGGTGTAATGATATGTATGTAATCACCTGGTATACACACTGAAATAAGGGGCTGTTCGTATAAGACCTACCTATAGACAAAAAAGCAGGGGTGTGATGAGACAGTATTCAAAATTGTGACCATATTGAAAGCAGGTTATATTTATTGTACATCATTATTTGGGGAATGGCATTTCATTCTGTATATGATTACGTGATATGAGACTTAAAACGAGTTGAAAATGCGGATGGAATTTATGAACGGCCCTAGCGTTTATTATATCTCCAGGATATAAATTCAAACATTGAATACTTTCAAGTGAAACCACGTTTCAGTTTCGTCGAGCATTAAAATTTGGATATCAACCAAATCATTTTGCAGCAATACGTACTTATAATAACTTATGAAAACCATTGTGCATATACATTTTCTCATAATAAACATCTGGAAAGGCAATTCAATTGTATATGGATGGCCATATAGTCCAGTGATTTATGTGAATAAACATATTTACAGCAAATCTGCGTACATATTATTGCAATTTATCTACAGATACAAGATGAAATTGATGTTACAACATTAAACGAAAACGTGATTGCGACACACATGTACACATACATATGTATTTAGGTATACTACATACTTTAATTACAGTGTAAAATGTCAAAATGTCTTTTTTTATTAATATTGGGTGCTGTTGCCCAATAGGAAATTATTTATACCTCGCTCAAAAACATTCATTTCCTTGTATAGAAGTGCAATTCATCTATTATTCAAATTACTACAATGCATTTGGAATTTGCTTTCAAAGCCGTCTAATTAAATGTGCAGATGTTGCTTTGTCCATGACCTTTTTTTTTTAACTCGTTTTTTTTTTTTGAAATTGCGATATTTATAGCCATTCTCCGACATAATAAATATTACATATACTCATGGGGTGAAAAGCTGCAAGGTGAACTTTGGAGCAGCTAATTTGACTAGACGACCGAGTTGCGCAATAACTATAGCGTTTCTATCTTGCTTAAGGATGACGTCACGTGGTATTAGCTCACCGATGAAGGCCGTCGGGGGCATCATGGTCACTGTAACTTAATTTGGAAGTACTCAAACTGATTACGAGATTTCGGTGCATGCGAGTGTTGCGCAAATGAGCATTTTCCCATGAGTAATTCTTCATTCCACGCTGAGACTCGGTGTGCAACTGCAGGGAGTACTTGCCAACAGAATAAGTGCGAACATTATATCTCACAAGTCTGCATATAGTACATGGAAAACTGTATAATAATATTATATTAGCGCTGATCTGCAAACGGATGCGGATATCGACGCAAAGATATGTAAGTATTCTCTTAGGTTTCATTAAAAGTGCTCGACAGTCAACCAAAATACTGGTCTTTCCACACAAAAAAGCCCCAATGGGGAATTTTAATGGCAGTTTTAAACTAACAATTAGAACTTTATTCATATAAACATTGTTGTAAAAAATATTTCACATGCATATTTCTTGCAGTACAGTCAGATAAGTTTTCTCTCATTTTTAGTATTTCAATTCAAGTTAAAACAGAATTTATGATAATTGAAGACCAAACAAAGATTCTTTAAATATAAGATTGCTAAGTCCCTATTGTCGGCTTAAAGGACTTCTGACACGGGGAAAAAAGTATCCTGATAATTGTGATAATCAAAGTAAGACAGAGAATAAATACT
>JAQFZQ010001201.1:0-21389 GCA_034696005.1 Glomeris marginata | reverse complement strand
GATTATTTGTGATTTTATTTGTCGATTTTCACAAACAAATGATTGTGTTAGGATTCGCTGTCAGTTCACCTTTAAGAAAAATTTGAAGGCTGTGAGTTTTTTACGAAGAGAGTGTGCCACTGCTTTGAATATATTAAGAAATATTCAGAGAATCATGCTTTGGCAAGTGTTTGTCTCGGAATTGCATCATTTGCATGGAATCCAAGATGGCGCTTGAGCAGGCATTTTTATTGAATGATTGGTCGCATATATATTTTCCTGAATATGAGCTAGCTTATATAGCTCTGGAATGTGTGCCAGATTAATCTAGCTACAATCCCCCTTCAAAAAGTATTTGGCAACCTCATTGCATTTTATAATTAATACCAACTTGCCATAAAATGCCAAAAGCGGGTGCAGTCAAAAACTGAACAGTTACATGGCCATCAAATAGCATAGATGGAATAGAAATGTAACCACAAAATGCTCCACATACTGTATATAGCATTACATATTTATGTAAAATGACAACGCATATCTATACCATTTCGCATTCATCATACTACCATTTCACATCAGCTTCCCACACATGCCCACATTTCTTGCATTGGAACCTGTGACCTTTCGGGTGATTGCTTGAACACCAACGCGTGAAAATACTATTTACTTTTTTATCAATAAGCACCGGACTTTTACATATTTTTAAACAGAAGGTTACTCGATACAGGAATGTAGTTTGTACCATAAAACTGCAGTCCTTGTACTTGGACGAATGAAAAGTGCAATTTTATGGTACAAACTGCATTATTTTTCTGTAATGGTGTATTGCAACCAAATGATTATTATTATTAATAAATTACCACCAAGTCCATTCACAGCATTTGGTAAATGAAAATGTGAACAGTGTGGGACTCCACCTATTTAGGTCCAAAACTTCGTCCTGCTAGTTACCCTACACCAGTACATCGAAGTACTTTTTGAACTAGCTGTTATAAGACGTTTGGACTCGGATTTGCACTTTAGTGCATTTTGTCAACGGGGAAAGGAGTATACTGTATTTAGGCAATACGACTAGCTATAAAACGGCGCCATTTTATTGATCGGAGTATGCAGCCAGCAATATATAGATAGCTAGATCTGCACTCGAAACTAATCAGATTGAGTCGTCGACGTTGACTGCGTCGCTCTAAACTGTTGGAGTCGATGGATGACACCCGAGTATATCCTCCAACAAAACTACCAATCGATCCTAATAAATTTTGCTCAACATCACAGAGCTGTGTGGATGCTTCAAAGCGAAAGTCGATCGATGACGAACAGACGCCAGCGCGTTACAACATATCGAAAAACGTACTTTTCGCCTTTTTACAAGGCAACAACACTTCTTTCTTGGCAGAAATCTGCACACGACAAACACATGTCGACGTTTCGCTAACACGTTTGCTTATTCTTTTCAATCGCAATCGGCGACAGCAGCATCTCGCAGCTGGATGCATGTGCATGCATGTGTCAGAACAGGAACGATACAGCTCAGTTTAATCTGAAATCAGCAGCAATATTGACGACTGAACAAGTTTGTGCAAAATTTGAAACGTTTCAACGTTATACTTGGTCGATATTGGCTTTATTGTTACATAAACAAACGATTGGTATTGCTAAAGAAAAACAAGCTGTTTAACGTCACGCATGCAACAGCATCCAATAATTGATTTTTATCATACAATAACACGTAAACATTGTTTGCTGCAAGCAATATATTCAATTGTTATTTCATGGAATTTGTAAATAACAGTTCAAGAAATATTTTGTGTTGCACGACAACTAATGGTTAGAAAAATTCACATTAACTATTAAGAATAATGACAAATTTAACAGAATTATACTGGGTGTGTCATCTAAGATTGAGAGATGAATTCAGGGATCAGTGGTAGCATCAAAACTAACATTGTGACAACTTTTCAATTTAATCGCCAATTTAAAATCTGTTTTCAGCAACGTGTTCCGAATAATGTTTGCCTCTATTATGATAATTTAAACTACACACACCTATCACAAAAACTGGCAGAGTTATACATATAATCTGTTTGACATTGGAAGTCAAATTCAATGTCACTTCTGACATCAGAATCGAACTTGCCCTGCCCAACTTCCTAAATCCAATCACAATGTTACAAATACATTCCTAAATTTCATCCCTAACTCAAATGTAATTCTTCCATGAGCCACCCTGTATTTTGGTTGTACAGATTTTATGCTGTCATATACAGGGTGTCCAGAAAGTCTAGTCTTTTTGTTAATAACTTGAAATTGAAGTGAATATTTGTAAATGTAACGATTTTTCCATCTGTAATATCATGGGGGGACATCCATTGGTGACATTTTTGACCTTGGAACATTCCGTCAAGGTCATTCCAAATTTATCTTCGCCAGTTTTGAAGATAGATGGGCTGTATAAATTAGAGATACTTGACCAATGTTATTTCAAACACATTGGCGAAAACAGATTTGAAATCGGCAAAGAAACCGAGGAGTAATAAAAAAAAATCATTTGCATTTGCCCCACCTAAAAATAAGGCACAGGTTATGTAGCGCTTCACTGCATAGCATCTGTTGTCAACAGTGTAGTGCCACCCTGTATACAATAAAATATAAAACTGCTGCAACAGCTAGGCCAACGGGGAACTGTATCCATGCCACAATAGGGTATATATGCTAATTTTCTGGAAGAACCCTCTAGGTTTGAGATTAGTTTTCACGTGTTTAAAAAAATGTTATTGTTAATTGTACTGTAAATTACACTCGGGTAATGCATGTAAAAGCATCTTAACTCTGACAAGCTTTTAGTGTTTAATGTTTTCAAGTGGTGCCAAAGCAGAAATTTCGTATTTGACAAATTTAAATAATGAAACGGCTCTAAATGTACCCTTTTAAGGTGCAGTAAGTGTGAAAGGACAGTAATATAACAGTTTTAACAGCTAAAAAGCTTTCTCGTTTTCATATTTCAGCACTGTAACCATGTAAGTTAATTGCTATAATTCCGGAGGAGGTTCACCAAAATTTACACCAAAATCACAAAAACATAGGTTTTAATTTGCATGCAACAACTTCGTGTGTAAGTATAATGGGAAAGCTCGATTGTGTTCAGGTTGTTAGACATGCACTAAGTTGAACATGGATAATTTTTCAATATCAAAACTTTCAATACACCATAAAAACTTTCAGCGCATCATATAAATTATGAATTGCAGGAGGGTGATGTGTGAGATAGAAATTGCTGTCTATTAATCCATTGGAGATTTGTGGTATTGTTTTTTATCATCAAAGAATTGAGTGCCACAACGTATTGAAACTGGAACCCCATAAAATCTGTTCGTTTTCAAGGCTCAAGGGTTCCATAATAACCTTTTTCAGCAACGAGGTCCTTGTTCACAAAATTTCCTATAGCCATTTACAAATCCCCTCCACTTGGAGAGAGGTCCTGGCGTCTAAATGAAGGAAAGGGCAGTTTGAATAGGGTAGGCCACGTGGTAAACGAGCTGGGATTTATTTTACAGGGATGCTCAAGATGATGATTATAGTTGGAGATAATGAGCGATCGGGTTATGATCAGCTGAGCCTGCCTCTCTGTATACAATTTAAAACAGAATCGTGCTTCAGCTGCATCTCTGGGATTAGCAAAGCTGACTCATCGATTGACAATGCTGCTTAATTGGTTGCTAGCTCCCCTATCAACCCAGCTGCGTTGCTGCATGGGATTAATCGACCGTTTACAGAAGGCCCAAAATGTAGACAACAATGATCTCCCACTTTTTTACATCACAGTTATCGAGTATAAATAGCTTACGGAGAACGAAGCAAAGGAGCTTGTCATAAGATGCATTAGGGCGTAATTTCCTGAAATTCTCGCTCCATATTCCTCCTCTCTCTCTCTTCAAAAATATTTGCTTAATCCTGACAAAGTTCACTATAAAAACTCACAAATCAGTTGTTATATGGGGCTATTCGCTAAAATCTATACTGCAATCATTAAATAACGTTTAATCCGAGTAATTAAAAATCCGTAATTGCTATCTACTATATACGCAAACCAACTAAGTAACAATCCGAATATCAGTTGGGGGCAATTTTATTTAAGTGATTAGCAAAACCGTTTCAGGCATAAAGACAAAAGCAAAAACAAATAGATGAAATTGCCTCGACTAAATTATCCAAATTTATAGATAAAAACATGAAGAAAAAAGCGATATACACAATGGCGCAGCAAGTTCAATGTACTATAATATCCCGTATCTTCACCATATAAATTGTACATTTTGAAGCTTGCTTGATTATTTATAAAGTGAAATGCAATTCTATTTTAAAAACATGGTTAAAATATTAGCTAGTTAACTTATATTCAGAAACAAATTGGGATTTGTTTTTAAAAGCTTATGACCGCTGTACAAAAGTTCAAATCAAAAATGGCAAAGCATCCAAATTATATAAACTAACAGCCTGCATTTCACTGCAATTAGTCTGACAGCATGAGCAACCTATCTACATATATGCAGCAATAAAATTCAGTTATTAAAAACCCATTTTTATTATTGTATAAATCAAAATTTATTCGAGCCATTTAGTGAAATATTCATGTTAATAATTCAAATTAAGCGAACTAACTTTGCCAGATTTGCCTGTAATAATGCCTTTATTAATATTGAACAAGCGCATTGGTTAGCTAAGTATATGCTATATATGTCATGCTGCACGCAAGCATGTGGAATAATTTATATAGGCCTATTGGGGCAGTCAGTGGCTGGTTTATTGGCTTTCAACCGTTACGCGATCAATAAACTACATATATCGATTGATGGTCGACTTGTCGGCGAAAGTGGCTCCATTTGGATTTCGTATATCGATTACACTCCCCCTATATAGCCTGCTTCGAGATCATCGTTTTAAGCGAAAGAATAGAAATAAAGAGCAATTCTATACTTTATACTGCGGATAAACATGGCCCACCGATTCAACGCTCATCAAACACAGCAGCAATCAACTTGAAATGTGGCAAGACACCCTGAAACTGCAATCGTTTCCCACAGGAAAAAAAATGAGTGTCACTTATTGCGTGCTATATGGAGAAGAGAGAGTTGGTTGCCTATTCACAAGTGTCCATTTTTCAAACGATCCGGGCTGTTGCGTGTCAGGGATGAGCATCACGTGACCGTCAATGGCTGCCGGGAGACTAAATATAAATCGCAAATTGCCCCTCTTCTTCCATAGAGACCAAAGGCAAAACCCACTCGGAAACACGCCATTGCGAGAAGTTCATCCGAGAAAATGACTGCTTCTCCACATCATCATCCTTCTGCTCTTGAATATACAGCATATGCTTTTTATACAACTTTACTCAATTGTGTAACTGCCACCAAATCGCCAAAGAAAAGAGCGGCCATTTTTAACGCCAACTTAAAATGTCATTCTTCCTCTGCACATGGAAATGACAACAATTCCAGCCAAATCTGGCAACACAACACATGGCAGTGAATATATGTGTAGGACCCTACATTTAAACTCAGTTTTTTGTACGTCCAGTTGTTGCACTATAGTATAACATAGTGGGCTATCCGGAAAGTCTTTGCCGTTTTTTTTATTTAAGAATACAAAGCTGTTGTATTGCCAAATTTTAACTAGCAAAACGCGTTTAACGTGCATTTTAAACTATTTTTAAAAATGTTAAAATATTTTTGAAATTGCCCCTTGGCCCTAGAATAAGTTACTGCACTTTTAAATTTTTCCATGTTGCCGCCAGTTCATTTATCAAGTTTATTGAAAGTTTGACCTCATTTCAAATGTCACACCTTTGTCAAACGGCATGTCAGTCTCTTAAAAAGATGTGAAGAGCAATTTACAGTGAAGGGAACAAGTTTTTACTGTCCTTAGGAATTCATCTATTGAACGACAATCGACAAACAATATAGTGCACAAATTGCTGGATTCGAACCGCCATTGTTTGCAATGCTTATACATCCAATATACTGGCAGCCAAGAAACCATTTTACATGTTGGGTAAGAATTTTAAACGATACTCTAATATGCATATTAAGCATTCTGATATTTAAAATTTGAGATTACAACAGCTTTGTATTTTAAAATAAAAAGCAGCAAATACTTTCCGGATAGCCTACATATTTCGTAAGATTTAATTACGTTGTGTTCAATTGTACTTCACATTATATTTTTTTTCTTGGATGTACAATACTTGTTTTCCGTTTTTAGATCTAAAGTCCCTTTAATAAGAGATATTTAAAATCGCATTACTCATTAGCATTCCGTCATTGCAAATAAGGTTTTCAGTATACCTATACCGCACCTTTTAAACTTGATATTTTAAAATAAATTTTGCAAGTACCTCTTACATTATTCCTATACATTCAAAGTCATCTGTCATAATTGCATTTGTTATTATTCAAATGTCACCAACTGTTCACCAACTGATGTATATGCATAGTCCAACCATTACAACATTTTCAAATGTCCTATACCATAGAACTTACATAAACAAATATTCGACCTTATTCGAGGATTTGTCGCATCATCCATCTTATACTTTCAATTTGTGAAATAGTTGTAGAGTTGTAGAATTCGAGGAAAATGTTTTTATAGGACGAGATTATTTTTCCATATTTCAAAAAGGTGAAACAGAGAGACCCTGACATGAATAGCAACACTTGTGTGCATGGGCAAGTGGGATGTATTGCGAAGTGAAGTGGTGGCAGCAGGTTTCATTAGATATGGGGTTGGTTTTATTCTCTGGGAAAGATATCGTTTTATTACGTGACTGGGACAAAGCAAATTAAACAAGTTCAACCATTATCCTGTTGTATTCGTATTAGATAAACAAGAGCAACATTATTTGAAGAGTATAGTACTCAAATGAGGAATGGTGGGGAAATATCGACAGCAAGCTCACCCATAGAATGTGGATATGTGAACGTTTTTCCCTCATCTAATTCGTATATAGATCGATGCTTGAGACACGGAAAAGGGACATGCAATAGGAGGAGGAGGAAGTCCTGAGAACAGACATCAGCGATAGTAAAACATACAGCACTGTATATATTGATCGCTTTGCAGAAAAACCACTTTCAAAACTAGATAGCATGTGGGAACAACTATCCGCTTGGCAACAATAAAACATCATCAACATGTCTTCGTGCAATTTACAACAGTATCCAACCCACCTTAACCAATTAAAATAATCGCATATATAAACTTTCAATTTGTAAACAACTGGTTCAGAACATATTATATTGGAAAACCCACACTTTGTTATACGAGCACGAAAACCCTGTTAAAATCACCTCCGTGCATTGCATAAATTATGCAATGATATGATTATGTGAGATTATGCTATTATGAACATGCCAACATTAAACCCAGATTTCCATTTCAATCGTGTCCTCAACTTATTCATAAATTAGATACAAGCTTCACTTGCAAAATTCGTTGTTATGCGCAGAGCCGTTTTATAGATTATAAACATTAACACACTGGATTTAAAGCAAACTATATTCCATGACAGTTCTTAAGGATTTTGCTGCACATGTGCATCAGAAAACAGCTTAAACATTATATGGTATAAGCAGTGCACCAATACAAATACTTCTGCCATGTTGTGGAGATAATAAATACGTATATTGAACAGCCTAAAACTGGTTTGTAAGGCTGCATTGTTATCTATATTCTGTGGGGCCAAAAGAAATCTAGCTGAATATCCGTTAATTCCTTTGCTATTTGTCGATTGCGATGCCCTTTGGCTTGTACAGTGTACACACACATCTATAACTTCTAGACCATATCCTTTCGGTCGAGCAACCATCCATCCTTTTCTCATCCATTCTTCTTGCTTCGGTTAATCGATTCTCCGATATAGATATATACGGTAAAGAGTCAAAGTAAAGAAAGGGGAAGAAAGATACAGAATGGCAAATTGAGGTGAAGGAAGAAAGAGAAAATAGACAACGGCTATCCTATACGCCAATAGACATTTAACAGGAGCTAGGATTGAAGCCAATCTCAATCAATCGTTTCCAGAACAGCGGATTTTACCGCCTTGTAGCCAGCTTTACAAGGAAAGAAATGCATAAGCAATATAATTACTTTCTGAATTTCCCATGCAGCATTTCACCAGACTATAGTTTGATCAAGCACAAGAAAAGAATTGAGAAGGGTTGCTATAGGGTGCCTAATGCAAATGAAGCAATTATTACATTAAGAACACAATATGGCTATTGAATCCTTGATTACATAGCCAATTAAGGAGGCAACATATACCACCCATAAAAAGCTACTTTATATACCTCATACCCAACCATGCAGATCAAGTGTCCTTCTTGTGCTTGATCAAACTAGATATAATAATTTTTTCAGTTATTTTTGACAGGCTGTCTGCAGGGTTTCATAAACTAAATCACACATTGCAGACGATTCTTCAATTTCAAAAATAAAATCGCCATTTGATATAATATTTGAAACACTGTCCATTAATCTAACACATACTCCATTCATATCATATAAACAATCATCACTTGTAGATGGGCTCATTACAGTTGGTAAATAAACGGCGATAAATGTCGTTTAAAAAAAGTATTAAGTCACTGCACTGCAAAAATGCCACTTTACACTGGCATCGCAATCATTCTTGAAAGTGAATACAGCTTTAGTAAACAAAAGCATGTTTTCTTTTTTGCTTGTGACATGTCAGAGATCCTTCCGGTGCAGACGGCAACATCCGGAAGCAAAACATCAAAACGCAAGAGAGACAAGGAAAGCAAAAACGGGGAACAGCAACAGCAACAACAGATTCAACTTCAGCAACAAAATGGCGGCGATACGTCCAACGACAAAGTTAAAAAGAAAAAAGCGCGGACCACATTCACGGGAAGGCAGATTTTTGAACTGGAGAAGCAGTTTGAGATTAAAAAGTACTTGTCTTCTAGCGAAAGGGCAGAAATGGCCAAACTGCTTAACGTCACAGAGACTCAGGTAAGAAACAATCCCAATCATTCACTTTCCTTGTCAACCTTCAGTTGAAATTACCCCTCCACAAATTATCAGCAACAATTTTAATTTAACTACTACACTGAAAAACTTAGAATTGTATTTATAACGAGAAAAAAGATAAGAGATTGACAATCATGGAATATTTCAGAACCAGTATTTGTGAGCAATAAATAACCTTGCAAGATATTGAAGTAAATGTCATTTCAGGAATGGTTACCCTTCACATGTGCTGTCAAAGTCAACAGGTTGCTAACTTTGTAAATATGCATATCCCAGATCGTAGGCGTCAATTGCAGGGAAGCCCATGATAAGAGGATATGCTATACCCCTTTGGGTTCGCCTGCTTTTTCCGCCAGAGGGTGATACTGTTGCCCATGCTTCCATATGGTGAATTTCATTCCAAGTTTTCTCCCCTAATTTGCATAGCCAAATTTATGGAGATTTTTTTTGAAGCTTCCCTAGTAGGGCATGTACCTCAGAACTGTGCGATACTTTAAAAATTACTCTTAATTGATTTTGAATAGTAAATAAATGTTGAAGTTGGGATTTTGCACAAAATACCGCTGCAGCTATATCTTTCGCAATTATGAATATACGTTATTTCATTGTTTTTTTATTGTTGTTACTATTATGGGATGATCTAGGATGCATAGATACGTACATTAACGTTAGACAAGATTACTTTAATATTAAATATGTTATCAGCTAAATTCATGTATAAAAAGCAATGAGATTAAATCTTGAGCACTGATCAAATTTTAAATGTTCAAAGCATACAAGTTGAAATGCATATAAACTTTTTGCCGAATGTTGTTGACAGTAATTAAGTTCACATTTTTAATTCTAAAAAGAAAAAAAAACATGTATGACACTAATATTTAAGAGCCACATTCCTTTCAACCTTCTTGCAGCAATTATTTATTATTCCTATAGTTAATAGCTCCAATTTATAATATCGTTTTTGTTGCACATGTTTACAGCTTAATTCAACAAGCAGGAAGTGTACATTAATTGTATCGCTTCATTAAATAGACTAGTACTCAAATTTATTGCTGCACAAAAAGAAATCATAATCGGCAATGAAAAGAAAAAAGTTTAAACATCCACTCAAATTCAATTAACATTGTTGCAACATGCGTTTAAATCATGTTGGAGCGTGGTGAACGTAAAAATCGAGTAATGATTTTGTAGTGCGAGGTTAACTAGGCCTATCGGTGATCTAATTATAAATTCCGCCCTAAAGTCGTGAACAACCGCAAAACCAAAAATCGCCTTCAAGTCACGAAACCGGTTCTCTTGTTTCCCCATTTTACGGTTGTTGGTGTGAAAAGCACTCACTTGTCCACAAAATCCTTTATGAAATACATATGCTATTTTGGAGAGAAGCTTTTCAAAGTAAGCAATAGATACGATATATAGTGTATATAGGGTATACCTCTTCAGCGGTAACAAAAATAGGCATTAAAAAAAGAACAAAAAATGGATCACAAACCGTCTCCATTTTCATGCAATGAGAAAAGTCGATCGATATATATTTTATATTGGCAGTCTCGATTTACAAGAAGCAGGTTCAGCTTCCACTTTCACACGCCTTCAACGAAAGCGAAATCGCACGACACGCGATAGCGATTTTTTGCTTGAAGTGAAAACCGATTTATTGGACATCACTATTCGGATATTATTTAAAAAATGTTGAACTATATAGTGTAACGGTTTCATATATATTTAATTTTCAAAACCAATTTTCTATACATTTATCCCTTTATATAAAGTTTATTTTTGTACAACTCCCCTGGCAAAAGCGCAGTTTCACGATTTTTGTCCGTTGCTTTTGTTTAATTCTTGACAAAATCTTACAAATCCGTGTTGATGAGTTCTAAGTTCTGGCAAAGTTTTACAATATATGTATACAATCAAATGCAAGAAGTTTATTCAATGTTTATTTTCAAGTAAATCCAGTGAAAACCAAGGAACTACTTTCTTTGGAGAGGGTTACGGTGGTGTATAAGCATTGCAAGAAGGCAACAGCCGATCAGCAAATAGCTTCAACTTGAGTTGAGAATGACTATACCTACATTATTAATTGTCATCCCAGTTTCAGAATAGCTTTAATGAATAGTTTACAAGGAGCATAAAATGTTTCGGAACAATTGTGTACTCGGTAACTGGATATTATAATGATAGGATTATATCGTAAATAACAATTCGTTATCTGTCCAAAATTCACCTGGCTCTCTTTCACTTAACAGTTTTCAAATTTGCATTACCCACCATTTCCAAAAACGTCAGAGTTCATATCAGTTTGGCCTTGGATAAATGGTCCAAGGTCAACGAAGATGTCACCAAATACCTGAACTTTCGCCTTATTTCAGATATGTGTTGCATTTTAGCTGTCCTTTGCTTTGTCCAATTGACACCCTCAAATATATACCTACACTTTAAACAGCAAAACGCCATTTTATTTTCCATATTTCTCTGTTAAATTGGACGAATCGCAACAAAATTGCAGGTCACGTGCCCAAAACAGACTCATTGTTGTCAAGCATGGTAATTGAAAATCCACGTGAATGGCGAACGTCCGTGACTCATTTGGTGACTCCGAATAGTATAGTGGGTATATATGTAGGGTAGGAGGTCTATCTACCCCCCGTTGCCTAGCAACTGCACCCGATCATTATTCGCCATTATTTATGGGTGCCTGAGTCGCCAATCTTCGCCACAGCGGCACATCATTAACGGATATTTATGGACAAAAGTGCGGTGCAAAAGCGTGCAAGTAGTTCATGGTGGGAGTGGCAGGGTGGTAATAGGGCTGGGGTATAAGGGGAAAAAATAGTACGTCTTGTAATCCAGAAAGCTCGGAAAATGAGCCGCAAATCACTGCTTCTTCGAGACATGCAGGATAAACACGTAGGATGTAATTGAATTCGAAGTTAAGTTTCACGTTTATGTTCCCTTTCCGAGATATATCGTTCACTTTATTTTTTCTCTCCCTTTTCATCATTATATTAGTAGTAGGGAAACTCAGCTTCTTTACCTTAAGAATTGCCGCGTTTATTATTCATGGCGAGCAACAGAGCCAATAACACTTTCATTGCGTGCAATTTGAGGTTGAACGCAAAAGGGTAATTGAGAAGCAGCGGAGGAACACTTAGAAAAAAAAGTAGTGCCAGTTATGCTTGTGCATTTCGTATATTATGCAATGCAAAGTCAGTATATAAACCCCGGAGAAGAAAAAAACTAAGCATAATGTCGAGAAAATTAACTTGCGGCCACTTAATGGGCCACCAAATTGCCCATATACCTGAAAGCTGCAAATTATTCCCATTGCGCATGCGCACATCAATTCGTAAACGTAGGAGTATACATAGCAACGAGTAGCAACAAAACAGCAATTTGCAGCAATATTTTAAACCCTTCATCCCCGTCCATTCTAATAGACACAAAATTTCCAATGTACTGACATGTAATAATAGACCAAAAAAGTGTTTAATATTTTTGAATATATTCCGTTAACTATGGGAAAGGTTACTATGCTTCATAATTCAGGAGTTAATGGGTTAAAGGCTATATACAGGGTGAGTTACCTAACACTGACCCGCTCAATAGCTCAAATTGTAAGCAGTACAGGTGAATTATGGTTACCCTATGTGAAGGAATAGTGCTTGACCTTGGACTGTCCTGGTGGTGCCTTTAACATTTCAAGGACATTGCATTATTACCTTTGATACTGTGGCAGATAGGTCCATCACAAACTATTGAGCAGGTCAGTGTTAGGTGACTCGCCCTGTATATAAGATACTATAGCTTCAGGCGGCTTCAGGACAACCGTATAGTGACCATTATCAACACTTTCCCAAAGTCATTTACATAAAACTATTAATGACATAGGATATTGCTTACAATTGGAAAGTTATAGTATCAATGCTTCTAAATTGAATGATACCAAATGCCGAAAAATCTTGCACTTTCATATTCTGCTAATAACGTCCAATATGTGAATTAGAAAATTAAAAACATGCACAATGCAGAGGAGCGATCCACCAGGCGCATATAAATAAGAGCCATTATGTTGCAAATGTTGACATTAAAATAATATAGTTATAATTAATTTATACGGATCCTGAATGCGAGAACTACGGCACAATAAATTTAATTTTATTGAAAAATCAGCATATTGAAATATAAATATTTTTTCGACAGCAATTAGCATCAAACTGAATTAAGAATGCTAAATTTCAGCAAAACAATTAACACTGAACTTGTTCCACTTGTTTGACATGTTTCCTAGACAACAAATGAGTAAAAATGGGTGTGTATATCTATAGAAAAAAAAATGGGAGTTTCGAAACTAATTGAAAGCAATTTAAACCTAACCTATTGCCAACAGCTGAATGAAACTATACAAACCAGACAATCCTGGGCATAATTAATTTTAAATACCTTTTTGAAACGTTGCACATACATTTATTTATATGCCCACGTCATTTAAAAACTATAATGCAGTACGATTTTGAAGTTGAAGGTATAATAAGAGTTTCATGCATGCATATATATTCAAGCAACTTGTTTATTGAATCATTGTTTGCCTGGAAAATCTCGCAGCATACGAGCACAAATTTCGATTCGGGTTCGGAGGTGTAGGAATTAATCGGATCTGGATAAATTGCTTTTACATTTGTGGGGGAGTTGAGTTGCTGGCAGCATGGATGGATGTGCAAGAGCCAAAATGAGCTTGAAACGAGTTTCAGAGGGCGGAAATTTATGGCCAGGGTCCCGGGTGGGGGTTTGTGTATATGTTTCTTCGCAACAGTGCCAAGTGTGTGACATGAACCATGCGTTATTAGTAGGCGAAGAGTGTATATAGGTTTTCCAAGCAGCATGGCCATAGAGAGCCCAAGCAAAATAATGTAGTCGATATATTTCACCACCAAATATAGAGCAAAATCTGTTCACGTTCATGGCGGAAATAGGAAATTAAATACGAGTGGATGCATGCTATAGTGTGGGAAATTACGCTGCACAAACTTCTGTGCCGGTTATTCAACACGTGCAACTATATTTATACACGTGATCAATAGGTTTATAAACGTACACAATACAAAGTATAAATATATCACCATTATTGTCCTTAAGCCGGCCTAACCAAATGAATCCATCACAGCAATGTGCATGGGTTTAAATTCGTGCTATCTACTGGAATATGCAGAATTTACTTGTTTATTCTTTTGCATCTTTATAATGTGCACTATATTCGAGTTGAAATAGCATGCAGCATGAATTGCATGGTTTTGCAGTAACTCGTGTAAATGTTAGTTGAATCGTTTTTCTGGGCTGTGCTTCAATTGTCCTTACATTGACCGTGCTATTTTACCCTAGTGGGCAATATATGAACTATTCCCGCCATATATCCATCCCTGTGGTCCGATTAACATGGCACATACCAAATTTCGAGCAACTGTATGCAGAGTCTGACAAAGTTCATCCGACTTGCCCTTATAGTTAAAAAAATAATTAAATTTTATGTCTCACTCACTTAGATCAATTTTTCAATTTCATAATATTTTCCTCTTTCGAGGCAGCATATTTTAAACATGGCCACGTATGGAAAAATGGGTTGTGAATAGGACAAAAATTCGCTACTTAGTGAAACAAGGGAAGAGGGAAAACGTCAAGTTGGCGTTTCTTGCACTTCTTTGTGCTGCACGCATCGTGATAAGTGGAGCCATTTCCCGAGCGGGTTTATTTCATTATTAATGCGCACACAATGCGGTGAATGCATGAAGAAGCATCGACCCAACCAACCAGCCTATAGACATACAACTGTGAGACTAACAGTTAAATTCACAGGACGTGCTTATAAAATTCAAACTCAGCTTACGATTTACCCCAATGTCTCCCTACACACCCACCAAAACTGCACAATTTGCATAATTTAATAACATCCTTAAAACCTTCCCACATCCCATTTTTGTTTAACAAAATATTCCATGAAATGGCAACCTTTCATATACAATAGCAACAGTCAACAATTTGTGATTCAGACTGCTGCCTCTCGAGGGCGCCACTCGCAGGATGTTGGCTGAAGAGGATTGTCCAATTACAGACTATAATGCCAATTCAGTAATATGCTATCAAGTATAGTTGCTTGTACGCTATAATTTTTATGGTGGCAAGTTCTTATTAGTTATTCTTAAATTATTAGAAAACTTTTATTAAAACTGTTTTATATTTTGTGGTTTGGAAGGTTGAAAGTATTTATCAAAGAGTCATAGAGATCAACATAGTTCAATAATACCTATCTGTGATAATTAAAACTATAAATAATACAAAGGAAATGATTCTGTAACATGTGCTATTTTGGTACAGTAATCACTTATCAATGGCATTTGGGAAACCACCTACACGCGCGTTTGTTAAATTGCTGAAAATACATCGAAGTTCAATTTCGTTTCATGATGCCAAAGGCAGTTCTTTAATTTGCTAATAAATGTAAATGCAAGACCTCTTTTGGAAAATTGATTCCCAGGACTCAGCCCTGGCAATTAATTAAGTAAGTAACTGATCGCCTGAATTGCCTCTTGATGTCATAATACACCACTGTTCAACAACATTCCACCATATTGTTGCCACCATGAAAATGTTCATACGACAAAAAGTATATTTCTGATTGCAGCTGAAAGACAGATAGGCGTTTCTTGCTAAGCTAAATCAATGCATTCTTGGTATGTGGGCGTGTACAATTCACATTCCAATGTAATGTATAATAAAAAATATGCTGTGCGACTGCTGGACAAGAACTATAATTTGATATTTTTAATGAAGCATGATAATCTTCATTTTTGTCTTATCTTAGTTAAATTATTATACCATTACTGACATGTTTAATCAATGTAGGTTACAATTTGTATATTTAGCCACAAGTCTGAATTTACTAACAAATCCAGTATAGGGACTATTTTGTTCACTTCAAATATGTGTGTAGTATTCTTGAGTTTTATTCGAGTTTTATCTTGTTTTATTTTTCTAACAATAGGATAGCTTCTCTATGTGAAAGCTATTGATGTAAGATGCAATTACCTGATCCAAGATTTTCTTGCAACTTTCAAAAGACAACACAATGCACTTTGTCCCATGGGCTTTTTAAAAAATAGTACAACTAGTAAAAATAAAATGACCAAAAGATTTCTATGTGGTTTCAGTGCTTACTGGCTGTGATCGTAAAGGAAACTACTCCAAGCTTACGACCCTGTTTAACTTCTTAATGTATTTTTTCCCCGTTGTGATAGCCTGTTGTGGTCAAACGGATAATATATTGCAATTTGCAGTCGCCTCAGGCGCATCGTGGCAGCCATTACTATGACGTCACTGAATCCTTGCAGGGAAGCCCACTGCGCACTAACTAACCGGGTGGTGAAATACGATATACAAACTCCCAACCGAGATTGTTCATAGAATGTCCAATTAGGAATAAATGGTGTTGGTCACGAGGTTGGCCAACTTTTCCCAAATGGTTTCCTTAGCAGTTTAAAGACTGGTTGCTATCGTAAATATTTTTCGCTACCCAAATTGTTTCTTAAGATGGCAACAAAGTTATAGCGACACAAATCAAAGCCAGTCGGCATTTTGCACAACACAAACGGCGTAAAAAAATATAATAAGGACGAAAGGAGAGTCTATTAAAAGTGTAAATAACTTTAGCTTACCCATTAAGAAGTTTAAAGTCTTCGTTGAAGGCTTGGAGTTTGTTGAGGTGAGGTTCAAATTCGCGTTGGTGAAGTTGAGTGAAGTCACAGTTTTTCGTCTTTTCTGTGAAAGAAATTCAGACACATCTTTACAATTTGACTTGTAGTTGTAGACTGGTGTGAACAAAGAAAAATGCAGGCAGTGACGTATATAATTAAAGGGAGTTCAAACTATTAATAACTCAAAAGCCCGTTCATTAATTTGCATACTGCTTCAACTCGGCCAATCACCGAATCGCTACACCGATTGCGTCAACACAAAGTCCTCTTATTGCGAAATAACAACTCCACATTAAAACCTGAATATTGGCGATTTATTTTTAACCTACAAAAGTTATGTTTTAGAAAAATTGTGAAGTAGGATTTGTAAAATTATTATTTGCTCTTCGTTCCTTCATGACCTGAATTAAATTATTCCTAACAATATTAAATAATGTAAAACTACAAATTGCACAAGATGGTATATAAGTAATATAACAATGAATAAAAGTTCCCATAATAAAATTCCTATTTAGAAAAAATAATGAGTGTGAGAGTTTATGGACAAATAAATAACTTTGTATTTCCACTGTATTGAAATCTGGGTAGACATTTTGATGTGGGTTCAATGTCATATTTGCATTCTCATATACATGCATTAATTTTGTCAGTAACAGAGCACATTTTGCGAGGCGAACATTACACTTGACGATAAATTTTAATTCGGACAGAAGCGAATTCAGTTATGGCAGCAAATGGGGCAATGACGTCATTGGAAACGCGATCATTGGACGATAATGGGACAATATATGCGATTTCTGGGCACGTTTCGGGGCGTTGCAAACAAATGGGATGACTATATAGCGTATATAGGTGTGCAGCAGCCATTTTCACTTGATTGCTGATGGATGGCGGTAGTTAATCATAATTTTCCATCTGATTATCGACATTGTCAGCAGGCGGATGCGAGCGAAAACGATGGGCGGGTCGTGAAAAATGAGTTCCCACAATAAACTGCCATTCTGATAGATGTTAGTAGGCAACAAATTTTAATCGATACCAATGAATATTGCAATTCGCATTGCTCTCAAAAACAACCAGATATAAATTATAGCTGCGTGCTATATTCCACCAACAAGAAATGAACATTTTTAATAATACTGGATTCGTATTTTCAGTCGATCAATATTGCAAGTTAATATTTACAAATTGGAACTTCAACATGCAATCCATCAGCACTTAAATCTTACCAAACAAGTATTACTGTAATGCTCTACAAACATATTAATTAAATAAAGCTTAGGAAAATATTTCCGAAAATTTTGAAACAACTTCTTTTGTCTGACATACATATAACATTATTTACTATTGGCAATGCAATCATTTTAATGCAACATTGTTTGAAGCACATTGTTTTAAACTATACCTAATGCAAGAATCTCGTACTAAAACGATAAAATAATAAATAAAACAAGGTAAACCTGTTGCTAATAAATGTTTCACACGAAAATATCCCACACTTTTCTGCACAGTCGTATACATGTCTTCAAGTACATCTTGTAAATATGCACAAAAATAGTTCAGTATACAAGTTCATGTAAGTATACATGGTTGGGCCACATATTAGGATGAAAGGGAGTGGTTTGGTATGTTATTCGACAATTGCCTTCAAACCAACAGGTATATGTTTTGAAGTGAGATTAGGCAGAAATTGTCATGCATGACATAGGTAGGTGGTGCTAATATATCACCCATAAGCTTATACTGTTATATAGGTGCATAATAAAAATACACCTTGACTTCAAATGTATATCTGGGTTACATCATTTATTTTAAAAACTTGCTGATATTCTCCTGCATGCTATCCCAGCAGTGCTCACCTATAAGTTGTTTAAATGATTAATTTTTAAGTGGTTCACTAAATATAACTCCATCTAAAATGTCATCCAACCGCCTTTACAATTTTTGCCCATCCCACTCGAGCAATGCAGTGTAGATTTAATTCAGTTTGTTGTGACTTGGCAATACAAAAAAATCTGCCAACCCGTCAACTTCCATTATCTGAACTGAAGACAAGCTAACCAGTTTGAAAAATTCAATGGCGCGTTTAATAGAATTCATTTATGCATCGTGCTCAATCATCACCTAAACTACCTGTTCTTTAACCGCATTATCCTTGTGAGCATCTTTTAAACCAACATTTCTGGAGAGACTCGATCGTTGCATTTATTTGTGTATGTATAATAATATATTCTCTGGAGCCAAACGATGAGTACGAAAGAGTGTATAATCACGTTTTAACTCTTGGTGGTGTTATAAAATAATTGGTTGGAGCGAGAATCAGGAGATTGTAGAGGGCGTGGTGTTGTGCAAAGAGTCCTGCGGCAGATGGCGTATCCTGCAACATGACAGCACCGTAATTAAGCTGTTCCTCAATCGAGTGTGCAGAGCTGAACTCCTTCCCTCCCCACTGTGCGGCCCCTTAATCACCAGTGACTCCGCACTTTCATCCAATAAGTGCTCTCGTTGGTCGCTTCAAAAGCTCCAAGGACATTGCATTTGCCGTCTATACAGCAAACAATATGCAACCATGCGGCAGAAATTTCAACCCAATATTGAAACAACTCCTTCAAAAGTCAATAACTTCAAGTTGCACTGATCAAGCTAGCATGCACAAAAGACGAAAAACCTCTTTAAAGTTCATCAAGTGTACCGCACTTTAGTTAGATATACACATATATAATCTTATAGCAACTGATTGTGATGTTATAAGGGGCCATTTATAATTCTAGAGGCCAACCCGTCAAAAATGACAGCGTCATAAAAGGAAATGGTGTAATCCTTTGATGAAAACAAATTTGAGGATGCATTTTAGAGCTTTCCATTAAATGCAGTTCAAACACACTGTGCATTGGTGTGGAAATAAAAAAGAAAAGCAAATTGAACGGTGGAATTGGTGCATTCAGGTGGAACATGCTGCTGCATTGTACATTTAAGGGAAATATAATGTTATCTCCCACAGGTTTTAAAAATTTGAACACTCGGTTGGAAGTTAAACTTGAATGAGTGAGCAAACATTCGCTATCCTCAACTCGATCCTCTGGGTGTTTTCCATCCGCCATTACGACAGTTAGCCATCAGTTTACATAACTTACACCATGGCAATTGCACTGGAACCTGTCCAAATACAATCCAAATCAACCAATATCACCATGCATTTAGTGGGAGGGAGCTAGTGGTGTTCTTGAAAACAAACAATGGACTTTTGAAATAACAAGTATATGTGAATTTATATTCGAGGATGCCAATGAAATTTATAGAGATCGTTTTCAATGCATATAAATAAGTTGCATGCTTTAAATCCCATAATTATGGAAAGAATCTCGTGAATTTTTTGTTCTGTACCGAGCCACAGCAGAAAAAATAAATTGCCATGTGAACTTTGATCACGGAATCTGTGATCACATGATGAATGTGGCTGAAATTTGAGATCAGAAGCCATAAGTTATAGCTGGCAAGTTTCTCTAAAGCGACCACAGCTTATGAGAATTATGTGATGAAGCCATCGATTGATGGACTGTGACAGAGAAGCAGACTTAGAAAATCTTGATGAAGTCAGCTTTCCTGCCAAACCAAACTTTTAGAGGGCTTCACCACAATTCTAATAATAGTCTCCCATAAATATTGTGATATGCAGCCAGTCTGTTAGTAATTGAAAATGTGGTTCACATTTATAATTGTTGTGTAGAATCTGAATAAATTCCCCTGCATTCACCTGCATGGATAATTAAAATTCGTTCTAAGAGACGGGTGTACAAGGAAATGTTTACTAATTAATTTTAGAATCTTCTACTTGTATTTAAGTTTCTCCTAATGTAATATCTCGCCACTTAACTGTGGAATCGGCCATTAGAAGAGAAACTAATGACACGACAAGCTTGTTAGTAATTAAAAAACTGTGCTGAAATAAACTCGTTGCATATTCTATACAATGATGTCAATATTGAAACCCTGATGACCTTATTGTAAAGTGAGTGCTATACAGATAACTAACTATTATACAGCATACAACTTAATAAATACCATGCAGGATTTAATTAACCAGGCAATCATAGTGTTGCATCTGGTCATTACAGTCGTCACCATGGGATGAATGACATGCTGTTGTTAATTGCATTGGGTGATAAAATTACACAGAGGAATTCATACAGTATACGTATAATTTGAACAGTTCGATTGCATGTTTAACTATCCGGTTACTCGCGTGTTAAATGGTACGTGCATCAACATATTTGTTCACGTGATTTGCCAACTCATATACATTGCCCACCATTACATCAGTCATCCCAATCTAATAATATATGGTCTGTGTGACTGACATAATGTGGGAGCAATGAATATGCTCAGCAGAGCTGATCAATGTATATATGTTACCTAACCTTAACCTAACCAAAACTAACTTAACTATATTAATCCATTCATTTCATTCACATAAATGGTTGGAATCTGTAGTTAAAAAGGATCCGCATCGACTTTGGATCCGCTTCTACTCAGACGGTGACATATATACGTGGGCTATCCGGAAAGTAGTAGCCGTTTTTTATTTAAAAATAGAAAATTGTTTTATTGCCAAATGTTAAA
>JAQFZQ010001200.1:0-21391 GCA_034696005.1 Glomeris marginata | reverse complement strand
TGGGAGGGGGGTAAGGGGGGTGGGTTATGGGAAGGGAGGGGGTGGGGGAGGAAGGTTTTATTCAAATTTAGTCCATTTGATTTGAATTCCTATTTTTATTTTTTATTTTTATTTTTTTTTTTCAATTTATTATTATTATTTTTTTAATTTTATTGTAAATAAAATTGCGGATTTCGCTCTAATTTTCCTCAAAAAGGATGCAAAATTAAAATTTAAATAAATGTTCGAAAAAATGGTGTTTTATCACATAAGTCATGATATTTTAGTAATTTCAGTCCAATGCATTGTTTATTATTAAAAAATGTATTTGAGTGTTATATTATATTGTTTAGGTAATCGTTTGTAAAATGTGTAGGTTCCCATGAATTGTTTAAAAATTCATATGAAAATAAATATATTAGAGGTAAATGACAATGTTTATTGCATATATCAAATCAAAGATGGCCGCCATATTCAATTATTTAGGTTATTGCTTTATAATATGCTTGACAACGATTTCAAAACATTTGTTTATAAATTATGTAATGGCTCATGATAATGCTTATTTCATCGGCTGTTTTTTATTTCAATTTTATGTGGATTTTCCCATTGGGATTTTTTTGCTGTGACTGAGGAGCAATAGGCTTGCCATACACTGTTCACGCACCGGGCGGTTCGCCATACCAGATTTGTCTTCCATCATTCCCGTAAAAAATGCGTATCATATCGTTTCCAATGATCGCAGTTTCCTAGTTATTCGCCACATTCGGACGACTACAGTTGATGTCGAGGTGGATGGTGGACAGAATTTTCCGCAAACTGCGATGTCAGTGTTCCACATGGTACTTAAATTAGGCCTAAAAGTCGCCAATAATTAATCATCGCTCTTCATTTTTTCCCATCCACAAATGTAGGGTAGGCTTGGATTGTGGAACGAGATCTGCGAAGGCCACAACAGGGTGAGGCCCGAATCTACCATTATTTCTTACGTTTCTAAGTCTTTACGTTACGGTTTTTGAACTGTTTTCACAAAATATGTGCATTCTAGAGTTAGGCCTAACCGAGAAATAATTGAGTTGGTGAGATCTTGTGAGATATTGCAGTATGTTACAGTTGAGTGATGTTGGTGATATAACCCTGAAATTGAAATCGGAAGTACTAGTTGCATGCTGCGCAATTTTAAGGAAATAATACTTAACAATGATAAGATTTCAAATTCAGGTTTATAATACACATAATTGACAAATTATAGCTGATTTTTAAAATGTAGCCATTTACAATAATTGAGTATTCTGTGTAAGTGTATTTTGTATTCGATTAGCTTGGTCAATATTTAACTGTATTGGGATTAAACCAAATTAAAAAGTACAAGTATATTTCATGAAGTAATATATTTTACAGTAGGCTTGTAACCAATTCATTACACAGATTATCGACAAGGTTATTTACAATTATCTGGCATACCTATGTTCAACTTTTAATTCACTATCATGTTTTGCATTATATATATTTAATATTTAATCAAATAAAATATCAATGTGAAAATTGATACGAACCCACGTGCTGTTGATTCAGCTTTATGAACAGTACGTTTCAGTGGCGCCCTCTTACGTCAGCAATTACCAGTGATGGCATTAAACCATTGATTAATCATTTAGCAAAATACAGGATAGTTTGGTCAAACTCCTTGGTTTGGTCATTCAATTCTGCAATTAATTTATCATTGAATAATAACCAAATTAAATTTAAAAAAAATATATTTAAAAATTATGAATTTAATTTTTGTGATACGTGTGACATTTCTTGCAATCACAATGACATTATAAACACATTTTATTCATTATAATATGCTGTTTTAAATATGTTAAATCCTATTCGCCACAGTATTTTATCCACATATGTTTTGTCACTAAATATTGTGACCATAAATCAGTAATGTTCCAGAAATATTGTGACGAAATGAATTGTGACCTAATTAACATATGCGTACTGTTTTGTTTATTTTATGAACGATCCCTCTTTTGAAAATTCGAATTAGTTTTACTTTTATGACACGAGATGGCGCAACCGCCGCCGCAATCACCTTGGGTAGCGGTAGCGATACTGGAAGGTAGTTGTCGGAGGGAGGGGAATCTTGCTACCGCAACCGCTACCTACGACACTTGCTCGTTGGTAATCGACGAGTGCGGGTCATGTCGTCTTTTCTCCTCAATCGCCGCTCATGTCGTCTCGTAAGTTTCCCCGCATCTTAATCCATCGTTCGTTCGAGCATTTAAACGCCCAATCGACGAAAAATATTACGGTTTTAACTGGTTTTTCGAACATTTCGTCGTCAAAATGGAGATATGGTACGCATCCGTTTGCCTTTGTTGTACGGCTTTGGCGTTTTATATCGCCGTTGAAGTCGCCGTTTCTCACGTTTGTCCCTCGATTTGCGATCGTTGAGAACCGTATGGCAATCGGATAGTGTTGGATGAGGGTTTTTGTAGGGAAATACGGGCGAGGGAAGCGAAGATGGGACGGGATTTGGAGTGTGGTTTTTGCGGAATGCGATTTTCAATATGGCGGATTGGCAGAGTCGTTTTCGGTGTGCGAAGGAGAAATTCGATCGACATTCGTGCGTCGATAAATAAATGCTGGCCGAGTGGTACGCGTATGTAAACTGCGGTGACAATGTGTGCGATTTAAAAGGTGAGGATTAAGGGGCGTGTGTTGAGTGAGGAGGAATTATTTTTGTAAAATTTTAAGAAGTGGGCAATCAGCTGACTCGCCTGTGTGTGTGTGTGTGTGAAAACGATGATGGCAATTTTAGGTGGAGGATTTTTCTTTCCTTTCGCCGGAGACCTTCAACAATTTCCTTTGGCTTTTATGTAGACGTTTGTGCGCGTAGTGATGGGTGTTTAGGGTAGAATTTTGGATAACCACACAGCTGATGCAAATAAAATAAATGGCAGCCAATTTAAATGTAGGCCAAGACGTTGTTGACCGTATTTTAGAAAAAACATTTTTCAAATACATATACTAAATTGTCTCTGCAGTCTTCCTCTTTGAACCTTGTGTAGACACGTTGTGGAAACGTGTGAACTTCAAAAAATTGTGTTTTATAGGGGCTTTAAAAAAAAGCGATGCAAGTCGAATTTGACATTTTTTTTCTGACTAGTCTTCCTTAGTAGATGTGATATTTTTTAATGGATCTTGTGGGTTTTAGTACATTCTAAAAATTAGTTACGTATACTGGGTTCATAATACTCAAATTTATATGTTAATTAGGAATTCGGGGAATTTACCAGAAATTCCACCAAAACGAGGAAAATTTGTACTTAGCAAATTGGTATGAACCATGATTCAATGGATGGATTTTGCAATTTAATTAAGGCTAGAATAAAGTATTGGCAATCTGGTTTTAGATGCCCTTGTTGGCACATAATTTTGTTCAGAATCCCCTAAAATATTGGCAATTAGAAAATAGTTTAAATGCAATAAAATTAAAATTATTTTGTTTTTGGAAATGGTCTAAATTAGTTACCTGTAATATGTCATTTGTAATGAGTATATTTTAATATGATTGATATCATTGCAATTGTGACGTAATGTGTAAACCCAAATTTGTAAATTCTAAACCATTAGAAAAAATATTGATGACAAGGGAAGATGCTTTTATTGTTATCATTCATAATTGTATTTTTTAACTCAAATGTAAGACGCGTATTGTAATGTAGGTGTGTTGCATTGAATCAAATATGCAAAATGTCAGCTGTACGTCACGTGACTTGTGGCATTTCACCCAGCACATTTACTTATAGATGCAGATTCAATCAAAATGTTGGCTCCGGTAATTATTTCCATCCTGGTGGCGCTGCAGTAAATGGGGTTGCTGGGGAATTGAAGTGAAGCCTCGAAAAACGTTTCAACTGCGCTTAAAAAATTATACAAAACGTTATTCCTGGGAAAATAATACTGCATAAATACATGAATTACTGTAAAAAGTATTAAGAATGGTGTTAGTTGAATCGTTTTTGGAGGTTGTTTTAATTATTCATCTTGCTTTGGATACATTTAAAAATTATGTATACAATGAAGATCTTATTCTAGACCTGGTATCTTGGTTGAGAATAATGCGCACATGTTTACCAAAAACATGTACAAAACCAGTTTTTGCTTGATGTACATGGGTGACCAGATTTCAGAATTTATCTCCCTGTAGGTTAGAAAGAGAAAAAAAGAGGTTTTGAAAACCTTGTTGGGAAATGTTTTTCAGTTTGTTTATAAAGGGGCTGTCCAATAATTTTGACAGCTGTTTCCTCCCTCGGCAAAATACATTACAACAGGGATTAAAAAAAGAAACACGATGCGCCATCTACAGGAGTACGTTGGCAGTTTACAGTTCAGCATGATAATAATTTAAAGATCTATATAACATAGTCTCCTTTTTTGTGTTTTAGGGAATGTAATGCTGATTTAATGGAGAAACATTAAAATCACTATGCATTCAATCTATTAAAATGTGATTTGAAAGTTAGAATGGAGCTGAACAAAATGTGGCTACTCTGCAGAAGTTGTTTATGCAAAAATCCAATGCAAATGATTATTATAAACTGGTTTAACAGGTCAATTTAAATACTCTTTGGTTATGTGACATGTTAGTCATGCGACTCTTTCAGCCATAAACCAGAAATTCTTAAAATCATGATTTATGGACATTTACTAATGGGTTTGTCATGTTGGATTTACATTTGTTTTAGCATGATGTTTGCAGATAAGGGATAAACTAGATTAAGGTGTACATAGGCCTATAGTGAAAGTTTGAAGAAAGTGTGTTCATTACAGGTTGATTTAGTGGGTTTAAATATGTCACAAGTACGACGTTTTGTGTGTTGGTTAGTGAAAATAAGTACTGTAACACGGTGTTGCCAATTCGATTGTGTGCTGAATGTTGATACAGTATCCAGATTAGTGGAGGAAATAAATATATGTGTGCCAGTGGTTGGTTGGTGGATGTAGGAACTGGAAATTTGGGTGTTGGCCTCTTTCTCGAAATTCAACTAACCTTAACCTATTGTTGGCTATTTTTTTAATGCTGTCCACATTTAATGTCACAGTTCACTTGGCGAAAAATTACTGCGACAGCAATAGTAGTCCAGTTGATATAATGTCATTGTGTGGCAATTTGGATCCGTGTCTTATAAAATCTAAATGATACAGTAGTGACAGGTGGGAGTTAATGAGAGTTAAAATTATTGTGACAACTGAACTGTCATGTTCGAAGAGTGTTTTGTATTTTGACAAACCTGTCTGTGTGACTTCGTTTTATTGTAAAAATTTGCATTTGAGTAATTACTAATTAGTCTAAATGTACTGTAACGAATGGAAATGAATAGGTGTAAATTACGGAGTTGCAACAACTCTAGAAAAGTCAGGGAAATTCGTGGTCTTCATACATTATTTTAGCAGTTAGCTGAAGAAATTGAAATGTAGATTTCAAGCTTTTAAGGGTATGAATTTGTATATTTTCTTCAATTTAAGCTGAAATGTTCAATTGTTCCCATTATTACAATAAACCAACACATGAACTCGAGTACATCGATATACGTAGTAGTAAGTTTATTATAAAGTGTATTGGTATGATTTTTATGAGGAATTTGCAATAGGCTGTCTGAAAAAAGTTGGGTAATGTCAGGGAATTTAAAAATAGAAAAGCAATGACAACCTTGAATGATAATATTGACTGAATGTTAAATGTATTAGTGGCAAACTTCATGCCATATTCAACGTTACCAATATGTTATTAATACTGTACTGTGTAATAAATTGAGGAATTTGAACGAGTATGAATACTGATTATAAATGTTGTTTTTGGTGTTTCAGAAGCCGTGTAGCGTGTGGCATGTGTCATCTTGAGAGTTGCGTCTATGGCCGACCAACCTAGACAACGCCAAGGGGGGCCAGCAAAACGTAAATCTCGAGTTATATCGGGGACCAGATCACCTATCAGGACACGGTAACTCCTTTTATTCAACTCTGATTTAACTAACTTCATTCGCTATCGCGCGGAGATTGGCTTACAGGTGTGTGACCGTTTCTTGTGGCAGCTCAAAGTCTAGATTGCTTCTGGCAGCGGCTGCAGCTGCGGAGTTGTCAAACAAGTCAGAGGCGGACACAACAGCATCGAACAGCAACTTGTTGGACGGTGCACCGCAAGGACCCTCTTCGGGAAAGTCGAGGAAGAGATCGGCGGAAGACGGTACATCACTTTGCCAAATGACTTAGCTTTGTAACTTAACTGTGTACGTAAGATCGTGGACGGAAAATCTCATTTCCCTTATGTTGCGGAGTAAGAGTGCGGCTAACTACATACGAGGCTTATTAGTACCACTCAGGAGAATAGGACTTGCGTGTTAAACAGGCCGGGTATAATCACAGATTGTGTTTGCAGGAAATTGCGTTTCAACCCCTCATATAGTCAACAATTCCATAACAATGTGGTCCTCCCCATAATCTTTGCAGCTATGTTGCAGTCTTATTACGTTGTGTATGGTGTTCAAAGCGATATTGAATTTATAAGAGGCGGGTCCAATCAAACACGTTATCTAGTGCTATCTTTGGAGTCTGTAACCAGACAATATACAATTGACAAGGTCTATTACAGCAGATAACGTGCTAACTGTAGTTATGTGCAGGATTTGAGCAAATGGAATCTCAGATTGTGTTCTGGAGAAGCGAGACGTCTGTTACGCGTAATTCTCCGTGATTTCCGAGCAAATTTACACTACATTGCATCATTGTTTTTGTCGGACATTTCAAAGGTGAAATGTTTTTAGTATGGGGATGATAACGATGGATATTCTTTACAGATTTAGTTTGAGAAATTTAACGTTAGTGGAGAACTAGAAATCGTGTGTTATCTTGCGTAGTTGGAAGTGTTTGCTATTGAAGTGGGTTTTAATTGTGAATGGTGTTTGTAGGAACAATGAGTTTATAACGTTCAATATTGTACCAAATCCTGGACAATTTTCTCTAAAGTTAATCAATACTGCGGACAAATACTTAACCGTATCCCATGATTTTGGCCTGCTGTGTCGCCAGAAAGAAATCGTTGTGCATTTTTACTCTTGCATTGAAGATAATTACTAGGATAGTAAGGCCATGTGTATTTATGGGTGGAAAATGGAGATTGAAGTGCTGGGAATGTCTTGGGATTTCATTATTGAACTTTCAGTAGATACCTCCTTGTGATTAGCGAAGTTGTAGTTGAAAACAAAATGTTTGACGTGAGCTGATAAATATATGAACTGAAATGGCAACGTCCACTGAACCAGTACCTGAATCGTTCTCGATAAATTTGCAGACGACCGCGGTGGTACCTCCTTGCCGAACAGCTTACCGGCAACGGGTGCCGTGCCGAAGAAGCGCGGCGCCGTGAAGAAGGAATCCTCCGGCAAGAGCAAAGCGAACGGAGCGGAGACGGACAGGGACAAGGAAGGGTGCGACCACATCGAGCTGCCCACGTCCACATCCTGGAAGAAAGGACAGAACGTGGTGGGGAACGTGGAGAAGTTGCATTTCGTAGGACTAGGCGGTCAAGAGGTGTTGTACGCGTCGAAGAGAGGTGCCAGCGTAGCCGAGCGGGACAAGGTCCTGCACGACCTCAACTTCGTCGATACGAGTTTCGTGTCGGTGTCTGACCTGGTGGACGGCGCGAGGATCCGTCGAAGGCAGCAGGAGACCGGTGCGAACAAGAAGGCCATCCTCAAGCATCCCGATCATCTGGGTAAGTTTGCTGCGGCTTAAGTGGTACCTCGAATGGGGCGCGTCAAAATATAGTATTGTTATTTGTAAGGTGCAACTCAAAGTAATATAGCAATTCAAAACTGATTACGTGTTGTAAAATGCGCTGCGGGAAATAGTTCCCAACTGTTTTGCATTTCGCCAACTATGAAGGACCTTCCAGCTATTTGTCCACGTGTAAAATAATATGAACAGTAGTGATGCAAAGACAATGGTGATTAGAAACGACCTTAATTTGCTCCTTAGTATACATTAGAAAGTTTGTGTACGTGAAATGGACTGCAAGAGCGAAAGGGTTAATGTTGCTGCGCTTTGTTTTTTACGAATTGGCTTGTAATGGTGGCACTGGTAAATGTTATCTACTTGCAGACCCAAGGTCATTAGTTAAAAACAAGGAAGCCGAGGGCAGTTCAAACGGTACCCAGAGTTCCCATTCGGTCGTACCGAAGAAGAGAGTACGGATAGCTCACTTGGAGGGCAACGCGCACTCCTCGGCACACGGTGCCCCCAACGCGACAGGTACGTGGTGGTTACGGGGAACTTCGCTACAGTTGAACTCTGTTGTCTGATGCGGTGGTGACATTTTAATTTTAGGAGGAGCAATCGGCAAATCGTTACGCAGCTCCAGCAGCAACGGTAACAGCAACAACAACTACAGCGCGACAGAGAACGGTAGCGTAGAGTTCGGCGATTCAACCAGCGGTTCAGGTGTCGGAACCAGCCGTTGGGACCGTAGCGGTGGCACTTCGGCTCTGTCGCAGAGTCTCCCGCCCGAGCTGAGCACCAGCTTGCGGCGGACCTTCAGGAGCAAGACCACGGGCTCATGCGCTAGCAGCAGGCGAGTGGCGCTTCTATAAAGTTTACTTTCAAAATTAATTAACTGTACCGCTTGTACCCAGGGAATGTAATTTCCTTTTAAAATAATGGAAATGGCAGGGAATTTTGGAATCTAAATCAGTAGGAAAGTGCTGCAATTTGCGTGCAACTAAAATTAGGAATAGCAGAAAGAAACGAACTTGTATAACTTTGCATGCGAGAACAATATGGTTATATGAATGGTGTATAATCCTGACTGGATTTTTCTGTGTTCGTTTTTACAGTCGGCGTTCCTCCAGAGTTGGCAAACTTCCCTTGGCTGGACCAAGTGGATCTGGATTAGGAGGGACAAGCCGACCATCTACCTCAGCTACGATGTCGAATCAGGAGAGTGGGCCGGACACCCTGGCCAACTCGTCCGCCTTCTCCGGCAACCCCGGCTCATCCACCGATGAGAGTTCCCACGGTGCCGGTGCCACCGGTTCAGCGGGTGGAGGAGGAGGAGGGGCCGGGGCCATGGTGGCTTCCGGGGACAGCGAGTCTGATGACAACGAGATGTGGAGGTTGCAGACTCTTCTGGAGGCCAGAGGGCTGCCACCGCACCTGTTCGGAGCTCTTGGACCGCGGATGCAGCACTTGCTCCATCGTTCAATGGGCAGCAACACGAGTACGTTGATATAACTGGGTTCCCATTCGTGTGCAAAACTTGGAATGTCAGGGAGGAATTTAAATCGGGGTTCATACAACCACTGAGGGAAGTCTGGAAAACTGGGGGAATTCTTATTTTAAGTAATTCTGGGAATTAGTCCAAGTTAGTCAAAACCTAGAAAATTTTAAAACTATTTTGGAAATTATTATTTATTTATTTCATCCCCTTTTATGGAGTATATTGAAATAAGTATCAGATAATAACAAATAACACATACTTGTGCCCAACTTAAATAAACTACATCTAAACGCCGTGAATATCTGCAAATGTTTTGGAAAAAGTGTCATGGAGTTTTTACAAAATGAAGAGCGAGTGGGAAACTGTATAATATTTAATTGTCATTTGTGAAAGTTATGAGGTTAATGAATGACGTCTGTTTTGTATTTGTAGGCAGTAAAGCCCAGCAGTTGTTACAAGGACTGCAAGCAACTGGTGACGAGGGTCAGCAGCTTCAGGCTGTTATTGAAATGTGCCAACTACTAGTCATGGGCAATGAAGATACTTTGGCCGGGTTCCCCGTCAAGCTCGTCGTCCCAGCATTGATTAGTCTCCTTTCGATGGAGCACAACTTTGACATGGTAAGTTCAATGTTTAGTATTTACTACGCGGGGTGTCTACTTACATTGCATTCTTGATGATCGTAATACAAGTCTTGGTGCCATTAGGGTATGGTGATTTTATTCCTACTAAATCCCTGATGTTGTCATAATGTTGCCCTTGGTATGATCATGTTAAATTCAGCACGTTTTTGTTTGTTAATATTGGATTTTTATACAGGACAAATTTCATAATGAAGAACTAATGTACTTGAAGGAGACTCCTGGAGTTGTTTTGAGAATTGGTCATGATTATCCTGATATTAGTCATGTTTTTCGGTGTTTGAAAATGAGTCATCACCCTGCAATAGCTAAGCTAGATCAATTTTGGTCCTCAATCATTTCATTCTTGAACTTCTTTGTTAATTTCTGTCGCTTAGATGAACCACGCCTGCAGAGCCCTAACGTACATGATGGAAGCTCTGCCGAGATCCTCCGCCGTTATCGTAGATGCCATTCCTATATTCCTCGAGAAGCTGCAGGTCATCCAATGCATGGATGTGGCCGAGCAATCCCTCACCGCACTGGAGATGCTGTCAAGACGTCATAGCAAAGCTATATTACAAGCGGTAAAACAATTTATTCAATCACTTCTTAACTGTAGTCCTTTTCGCTAAAGCAAATGTGGCATCCTTTGTAAGAAAGTCGTCATTTGAAATATTGGAATGTTACAGCGAGGAGTTGCTGCGTGCCTCATGTACCTGGATTTCTTCTCGATCAATGCTCAACGAGCCGCGTTGGCCATCACGGCGAACTGCTGCCAGAACATGACCGCGGACGAGTTTCACTACATAGCGGATTCCATCGGCCTCCTCAGCGGGCGACTCACGCATCAGGTTAAGATGGTAAGTTGGTTTCGCGGCTTCCTGGTTGTGATGTAATGGTGGAAATGGTTTTGGCTTTTGATGTTTTAGCATCTGGTGAACGTTTGTGTATGTTGTACTATATTGCTGTTTGCAGAATGGTCTGTTGTTGTATTACAGGACAAGAAGTCTGTGGAGAGCGTTTGCCTGTGCTTCTCAAGACTGGTGGACAATTTCCAACACGATGCCAAGATCCTTCAGGAAATTGCAGCTCACAATCTGCTGAGCAACCAGCAGCAACTGGTAACGTTTTAGTACGAATGCGATAACAATTGCGTGGATGTTAACACGTCTGTTTGATGGCGCAGTTGGTAGTGTCTCCTCCGGTCATCAGCACTGGAACGTTCATAATGGTTGTGAGAATGCTGGGAACGATGTGTGCCAATTGCCCGGAGTTGGCGGTTGCTTTGCTAAAGCAGAGTGAGTATCGGTGATTGATTTTGTTGCCGGACGCGCGTGAAATAATTTGAGCGTTATGCTAAGTCAGTGGTACGGTGGCCATTTTTATCCAGATATTGCGGAAACCTTGTGTCACCTGTTGGTTGGCAGTTCCGAGGTGATGGGAGACGACATTGAACTGGTGTCGCGAAGTCCTCAAGAGTTGTACGAGATAACGTCTTTGATCGGGTGAGCCTCTTAAATCTATTTGAACCTTGAAAACACTTTTACATACTTTCCTTCTTGATGGATCATACCACTGGGGGAAACCTACTAGAAAGCCTAGGGAATTTAGATTTTATATAAAGAATTATGGGAAACTGGGAATTCCACCAAAACCTGGAAAACTTTGTTAAATGGATATAAATATACAGTGAAATCTGTCAATGTTTTAAAATTTGACTTCATTTCGGGGCCATTAATAGCATGATTAACTTTTTCAATATAGATAGTCCGTATCATTTATGTGATTTGATTTGATAATATAGGGAGCTGATGCCCCAATTGCCGAGCGATGGAGTCTTCCAGGTGGACAACTTGCTGTTGAAGCCCGTCAACCAGCAGCAGGATGCGGTGACCTGGCAGTGGCGCGATGACCGCGGCCTCTGGCACGCGTACACCAACATCGACAGCCGGATCATAGAGGTAAGGTTGCTTTTAATCTGTCCCCCGTGTCGCGTCCACCTTTCTGGATTGGATCACTTGCCATTTGTTGGGGCTGAGCAGGCTGCCCACCAGTCTGGAGAAGATGAGATTAGCCTTACCACCAT
Source organism: Glomeris marginata (assembly GCA_034696005.1). NCBI lineage: Eukaryota > Metazoa > Arthropoda > Diplopoda > Glomerida > Glomeridae > Glomeris > Glomeris marginata. Next base: position 9,435 of record JAQFZQ010001200.1, on the reverse strand, counting down.
GGGGAGAACGTACACTATTGATTTTGACTCCATGCAGCAGATAAACGAAGACACCGGAACTAATAGACCCGTACAGCGCAGGGTCAACTACACTGGAACCGGCTCGAGTACGTTGAAAATTATAATCTGGCAAATGCAGGTTGAAATACTTGTTCTGACGTTGTGGTTCCGTATTCAGCATCCAGTTCCAGTTTGCGGAGCACGGACTCGAGGATCGAGTACCTGCAGGAAGATAAAGAACTGCCCGTGTCGTTCATAAAATCCCTCTTCGCTGTTCTGTACGAAGTGTACAGCTCTTCGGTGAGTTACTTGTTTTCATTGTAGTTGTAAAATGTCCTGCCTTGTTTATATATTTATTTAACAATTTAACGTATTTACAGGCCGGTCCTGCCGTGCGGCATAAATGCCTGCAAGCTTTGCTGCGTATGGTGTACTTCGCCGATCCTGGGCTCCTCAAGGTGGTTCTGAAGAATCAAGAGGTTTCCAGCCACATTGCTGCCATGATGTCTTCCCACGACCTGAAGATAGTTGTTGGAGCTCTGCAGCTGTCCGAGATCCTCATGCAGAAGATGCCGGACATTTTCGGAGTGTACTTCCGCAGAGAAGGTAGTTACATTTTTGTCGTTTTGGGGACCTGCAGGTAGAAAGGAAGTTGGTGGCGTTCCATTAGTTTGTTTAAATTGTAACCTTTTTAGAAGTAATATTTTGTTTTGCTTATTGAACCGGTGAAAAATTATTTCTGTTTTGTGCACCTGCTTTGTGTCTACTGAACTGGGAAACCTGGTTTTATTTAGCTATTGAAATCCTTGAAATATACTGAAATTATTACTAAAATTGTGAACAAAATATTAAGAAGTACGATTTAAATTCACCCAAATACTTCCTTTCAAACTTGCAGATCTGTTTCTGCGATGACGGTTTCTTTACGAGCTTTACTGATGATTACAACCGCTAACCTTCTACTGATGTTTTTCTTTAAACTTGAGATGAGAGTAATCCTAAATCGTTGCTGATAAGAGCTAATAATATCACTCGCATTCATCCTGTTAATATTGCATGAATTGATTCCATTTTGACGGTTCTTTGCAGGGGTGATGCATCAGGTGAAGCGGTTGGCCAATCCAGAAACTAACATCGGGGCTTCGCCGATGAAAGATTTACCCGGACCATCCGCATCTAGTCAGGAATGCGCTGCTCTCGCCAATCATAATTGCAGCAGCTTCGGAAGCAGCAATCTTCTGGTTCCGTCGTCGCACTCCGCGTGCGAGAACAAGACGCGTGACGAAGACAGAAGCGGAAGCCCTTCCCAGTTGTAAGTTCACGCCGATGCGCCTTTCCATTGTTTTGCTTCCGGTGACTGTAACCAAGTTTTGTTTGTGTGCGCTGGTTTTCCAGAAGGATAAGCGATGTGCTGAAGAGGAAAAGGACGCCGAAGCGAAGCGGCACCGGTAGCAGAAAGGCGAGAGCGGACGAGGAAGTGGGCAAGGAGTACTTTGTCGGTTCCAAAGTGGCTTCCATCACGTCTTCTTCCATGATCTCGGGCAGAAATGTCCCCGTTGGCAGAGGTGAGTGACAGTTTTAATACTAGATGTTAACAAATAACACACTACAGTTAATTCTAATTCCTCTTGTTGTCGTTGTTAAAACTTGTTACGGTAGAACTTCGTTACGAGACACTTATATTGAAACTAGGAAAACCAGGGTGCCCAGTTATCAGGGAATTTTGCCCAGATATCGCAGCGTCAATGACTAACATATGTGTATACGATTTTGTAGGGAAATTGGTGGCTACAACCCCGAAGGCTAGCTCGTTCCTGGCTACTCTAAACCCAGCCAGATGGAGGAAATCTTCGAACAGCAGCCCTTTCGTGGACCGGGCACTTCCCAAAGTCAGGCTGTCCATGATGAACATGCACGCGGACGCGGACATCGACGGTCTGCTCGAACGCCCCGCGATGTACTTGCAGCCCGAGAACCATCTGGCTAAGGTGGCCAGCAACAGCAGCTTGGCAGGCAACAAAGAGAAGATTAAGAGGTGGATACGGGAACAAGGTATAGTGGGAAATGGATTTAACTGCGGTTGTACGAGAAGTTGATTCACGCGAGTACCGTTTGTCATTACAGCTAACAAGTTCTCGCAGCAGTATTTCAGATCTGACAATAACGGTGACATTCATCCGGCTCTGTGTGTACTCAACAGGCTTACGGGTGCAATACTTTCTTTGGAAATAGACGTAATTTCTTCTCGGTTGCGGCGTTCGTTACGGGTCTCGGTTTTAATTTGTTCTCTTTCCCCCCGAAATAGGTGGGAAGGAGTTTGGATGCCCTGAAGGAGATTCGTGCAATAGTTGTTGAAAGTGACATTTCACCTTTTGAAGTTATACACAGCGGGTTGGTGAGCAAACTTCTGAATTTCCTCACGTCCGCCGGAAACCAAGAATATTGCCGGGAAGTTAAACTGAGGCAGTTCCTTCACGTGTTCTGGAACTGTTCGGTGAGTACATTGATCTAAGCGATGAAACAATGTTTACTATCGCCTGGAATATGTAATAGTACACGTTTCACTTTATGTATTTTTTGGCTTGGGAAAAAGTTTAGTGACACACTGATATCCATACAGCATTTTTAATATTGTCATTGAAATTCACATTTAAAAAGCATTTGCAATCCATTTGTGTACCGTTGACCAATCACATTTGCTGACCTGTCTTCCCAATGTTTACGGTGCTTTAGTACTTGGCCCTGGTCAAAGTATATTGTCTTTGATCTAGTGTAACTGCTGCACCAGGAGCAACTAATGATGCTAATAAAACAATCTGTGTTTGATCCGCAGTTAGATGAGCTGTGCAACGATCAAAGGAATTACCTGGATGTATCTCCCATGTCGACGCTGATCGCAAAACTGAACGGCTGTGTTAATCAGCTGGAACAATTCCCAGTTAAGGTCCACGACCTTCCGGGAGGAGCCGGAGGAAATCGAAGTGGTACCAGCGCGTTGAAATTCTTCAACACTCATCAACTTAAGGTACTTTTCTTTCCATCTTCCTTTCCGATGAAGATGTTGCACTGCATAACATGATGTATTTCTGTTTCACCTTCGTAAAGTGCAACCTGCAAAGGCATCCGTCGTGTACGAACCTTCGGCAGTGGAAAGGCGGACCCGTGAAGATTGATCCGTTGGCTTTGGTTCAAGCGATCGAGCGGTACCTCGTTACCAGAGGATACGGCAGGGTCAGGGTAAGGACATTTCAGTTGTAAATCGCAAGTTGTTCACGTAGTGTTACAGCTAACAACTATTTTCTGATTGCAAAAGGATGACGATGATAAAACGAGCGACGAGGACAATTCGGACGAAGATATAGACGATCCGATGGTGAGTCTTCTACTTATTTTTCGTTTGATATTTGTAATGAAAGGTGAACTGATGAGGTTTTGTAAGGTCCAATGCCATTATAACGTTTCAAAGACTGTGTCTACTGAACTGGAAATCCTGGAGCTTTATTGAATTTATGGCATTTTTAGAAAGTTCACATAATTCACAACGTTCGGTTCTCCTTTAAGTTATTTATTTTTTGTCCTGAATAAGGAGTAAATGTCCCTGGAAATATCGGGGAAATTTGCAATCGCAAACTGGTATGAGCTGTGTTTTCACTTTAATAGTATTTAATATTTGACGCAATAATTCTCTCTAAATGCCTTAAAACTTGGGAACAAGTTTCTACTTTAGTTATCACGATGTAAGATTGTTTCGATGGGTGATGTCAAGTTAAACCTTGTCGGCTCATCTTTGGGAGGACTATATTTTAAGTGACATGTTCTTTTGCAGGCTGCAGTCATCATAAGTCAAGGACATGCTCATCACAAGCTGCAGTTCTTGATCGGTGACCATGTGTTACCGTACAACATGACGGTTTACCAGGCGATCAAGCAATTCGGTTGCCAACATAATCAAGATGGACACGAGACGGACACGGATTCGGAAAATCCAATGGGTCACACTAATATTTGGGTCCAGACTCACACAATTTGGTAAGTGTACTACTTTTACATCTGGTTGTGAGTGTTTCGTGTCCCAAGTGTGATGTCGCAATGCAATTTGAACGTTTAGGTACCGGCCCGTTCCCGACGAGTCGAATTCTCAGCAGTCGTCGTCGGGCAGCCGAGTGAGCCTTCGTACCTCTAATTCCTCCTCCTCGCAGAAAAGCAAATGTTCGGGTGGAAGCAAGACTTCGTCCAGAAAGAAGGGTGATGAGCTGTGGAATGGTAAGCTGTTGTGTACCGAAATGACATGTATTATTGCAGTCAAACCTCGATAAGCCTGCACCTGCTTCACGTGAGAAGTATAAACAAGTGCAAACACGTGTCTTTTGGAAGAATAGTATAAAAATTACCCTCCGTCATGAATTACATTAAAAGCAGGAATGAATTGCAGCCCTAATTCTTAAGAAAGTTACCTGTCTAACATGGAAGAAGATTGTGGCAATGATGTCTGTTGTGTGGAGTATATTTTTGAATGTGCTGCCGGTGGCGGCTAATCGAGGTTTGCCCGTTTATACGCGAAGGCGTTTTAACTTGTATTTCTATTACGACTGCCAGAAGGCACCGTGCCGGATTGCAGTTCACCTCTAGCACCATATCTGGTTCCTTCGCTAGGGGAATCCGTAACGGTTAAAGACGCTTCCCTCGAAGTTTTGGCTCTTCTCAGGATACTTCATGCCCTTAATAATTATTGGGGACATCTGTACGAGGTACGCGTGTGGTAACTTCAAGCGGAAGTCCGTCAAAATTTCTGGCTTCAGAGTTTTGTGTTTTCGCAGATGAGCGTCTATGCACCCGTGATCCCTCAACAAGAATTCATGAACAGCAAGTTGACCGCCAAAGCCAACAGGCAACTGCAAGATCCGCTCATCATCATGACCGGCAATCTGCCGTCGTGGCTCTCGCAACTGGCCTACGCTTGGTACGGTCATCCGCTATCCACCTATATATCTGACAACTTGTTCATTAACCTGTTATGGAATTACGTAGTCCTTTCCTGTTCCCGTTCGAGACGAGGCAGATGCTTTTCTACGCTACTGCCTTCGACAGGGACCGCGCCATGCAACGGCTTCTGGACTCGGCGCCGGAGTTGAGCAACTCGACGGACAGCAGCGAGAGAGTGACACCGAGACTTGACAGACGAAAGGTAAGCTGTGTAGCATTTCTCCAAATAGATGTGCAAGATTGCAATGCGAGGTTTCACGTAGTTTGTTGCGAGATATTTGGACATTTCAGTGCTTTTGAAGTAGAATGTTCCGTCAGCTTTTGCAGAAAACTGATGCTGTGTATTTCCCTGTTGCTTATAGCGGACGGTGCTCAGAGAAGATCTGCTTAAACAGGCTGAAATAGTGATGCAGGAATTGGGCAGCTCGAGAGCATTGCTGGAGATTCAGTACGAGAACGAGGTTGGCACCGGGCTCGGTCCAACGTTGGAGTTCTACGCGCTCGTGTCCAAAGAACTGCAAAGAGCGGACCTGGAACTTTGGAGAGGGGACGCTTTGAAAGTGCAAGATGACAAGGGTAGGTTATTAAGTCTTTTATCACTGGGGTAATAGTAATCCACATCGATGCGTATTTTCCCAGAGCCGAACGGAAGAACCGAATACGTGAATTCGTCGTCCGGCCTCTTCCCGGCTCCTCTAGGCAGGAACGCGAAAGTTAGTTACGTGGCAAAGATTAGAAGCAAGTTCAAGTTTCTAGGGAAATTCATGGCCAAGGCACTTATGGATTCGAGAATGGTAAGGAAAAAGTTTTGAATTCGCGATCCGCCGTTTGCGATAAGTACGTGTAGGTATGTGATGATACTTTTGGTTCTCTAGCTGGATATTCCTCTGAGTGCAACCCTGTATAAATGGATGCTGAGTCAGGAAAGCGTAGCTTCTTCAGTTGACCTGCAGGACGTGGATGCGGTGATTGCGCGTACTTTCTACCAATTGCAGGACGTAGTGCGGCGCAAGAAGCAGCTCATGCAAGACAAGAGTCGGGTAAGTCGATTGTTTAGATTACTGTCTTGGGGTGAAATAATCAGTAAATTGAATCAGTTTTACTTTTTCCTCAAGAATCCCGCTAGTATAAAATTAGCCCTGGAAACGTTAACTTTGGACGGGTGTCCGATTGAAGACATTCAGTTGGACATGACTCTTCCGGGCTATTCGAACGTGGAACTTAGGAAAGGTGGAAAGGACGTTGCAGTCACTATACACAATTTAGAAGAATATCTGAAGGTAAAAGTGTTAATCACAATTAGCCTAATACAGTGAAGCTAGTATATAAGTTTACTGAAAACGTTGTAATGAAAGTCCTATTGTGATTGGATGGCAGGAGTTTGTTGGCAATAGATGTTTGCCAATATCCGAGTTGAATTTAAGCGAAGTTTACTGTATTGGGTTTTAAAAAACGAGCAGACACTTTGATTAATTGATACTGAAAGTTTAAATACAGTTGATTTGATTGTTTATTTGTTCGTTTGCAGCTTGTCCTCCATTGGACTCTGGTTGAAGGTGTTAACAGGCAAATGGAATCGTTCAAGGAAGGGTTCGAGTCTGTCTTCCCATTGTCTTTACTACAAATGTTTTATCCCGATGAGGTACGTTGAAATGATGCTGAAATTACAAAAGTTGTATCGCTTCTGGGAACGTATAAATGTTCAAAAATAACTTGCATGGCCTATTATAACGTATTTATGCTTCAGACCCATATTTAAACCTGTATTTTCTAATGTTTTGGGTACATCCATTGGAATGGCAATACCTGTTATGTGTTTAAAATGGGTTGTTATTGTGTTGCAGCTGGAGCAACTGTTCTGCGGGAGCTGCTCCGAGTCCTGGGACGTGAAATGCCTGATGGAATGCTGTCGTCCGGACCACGGATACACTCACGACAGCCGTGCCATAAAATTTTTATTTGAAATCCTTAGCAGTTATAACAAAGATGAACAGAGGCAATTTTTACACTTTGTAACCGGATCTCCTCGTTTGCCAGTTGGAGGTTTGTAAACTAGATTATTATTTTCGCGCTTTTCACGTTGTTTTAATCTCTAACAAATGATAATCTCAATTCATTGGAAGTTTGCATTTGTAGTATATATTAACACGGGGAATTGTATACGTATTTGGGTAGTAAATACGAAAGGAACCGTTTGATTCTGGAAGAAAAACTAACCGTCACCGCGCTTTGATTGCGCGTGTTTCGCAGGATTCAAGAGTCTGTCCCCGCAGCTGACCATCGTCCGGAAGACCTTCGAAGCCAACGAGAACCCCGACGACTTCCTCCCGTCTGTGATGACCTGTGTAAATTACCTGAAACTCCCCGACTACGCCAACCTGGAGATAATGCGAAAGAAACTGTGTACCGCCGCGCACGAAGGACAGCATTCGTTTCACCTGTCGTAGTGCTCCGACGAAAGGTGCTCTCGCAAGATGATGTCGATGAAGATGATGAAAAGAAATCACTTGTGCGAGTGTCTGGGAATGAAGGAACATGATTCTGTTTGTTGCCCAACATGCAGCCATGGAGAGAAAAATGGTGAAGTTTCCACGGATCACGGACGATGCTCAAAGGGCAAGTGTATGATTTTGCGTGTTTGAAAGTTGAAGTCTGTCGGCTTTCTCTCCAGTTTGGTTTCGTTTTTTAGTTTCAGCTGTTATAAATTGCGAACGTTGTTTCCACAATCCACGTTACGTGCCCCTAAAAACCACCGACACACGCGCGTTACTTCCCCGCATCAAAAACAGTTTCTCGCTACGCAATATTGATTGATTGTACGCGAAACGATTTGAAATATTTTGAGGGTTTTGAAAACGTGCGAAGTTTTTGCCCGTGTTGAAAGTAAGTGAAAGAGAAAAGAGAGAAAGTAAGATAGCAAGTTTCATTTCAGTTTTTTTAATAAGATTTTTGTGTCGGAAGTTTGGCAACGTTTTTTTGGATACGGGAAAAGAAAAGTTGATATTGTTGTTGATGTGTTTGGCTGCGACCGATTGGTTGGTGGTGTTGTTGTGGCAAATAGTTGAAGGATATTGTGGCTGTGAGGAACTTTTGAAAAGCTAATAAAATCCGACCCGTGTATAAAACAAAATTCCTCGTTCCGTTTTTACCTGCAACAGGGTGTCTACTGAATTTTTACAGGAAAATCTGGAATTGCTTATTAATCATTTTGGATTAAAACCAGTTAACTTCACTTATTCAAAAGTTTGAGTACAGTATTACAATGAAACTTGTTTATGTTGACCACTGATACTATTATCAGTTATTTATTTGGTGTCATGGAAGAAATTAGTCCTTTATAATTCTGGAAATCATGGAAATATACTTTAATATTGAATTTAAAGTTCAGCAGACTCGCTGTATAATCATATACAACTTTGTGGCTATTTACTATACTAAAACCGCATTCAAGATTGCATCAATGCTAGGTGATAAGAGATGATGGGGAAAACATGTATACAAGGTATTAACCAAACTATGATAATTTTACGTAGTTGGAAGTGGCTCAAACCTTTAATTACCTACATACATTGTCTTTGGTTAGGGCTTTGCATACATCAGTTTCCCTTCCTGGCCATTACCCCCATTGATGCAACCTTGAATGCGGTTTCAGTTTAATAACAATTTACAACATTATAGGATGTTATATGGCCAAGACTGGCATTCATCACATCAAATCATAGATAAACTTTTAAACTACTGACAAATAGGCGTCCTATTTCGAAATAAACCCGTTGGTGGCGCCACTAAGCAACTAAGTCCATGTCTTTGTGGTGGTTGTTATTACTGCCACAATGGATTGATCTGAAATTGGTTTTATAATGTAAAGTAGGTGCAGTAGGGATTTGAGCAATGAAATAAGAAATAATTACAATAGCTGTACATATAAGCGTGGTCTCCATTCATATGCTCTTTCCCATTTCTTGGAACTGCATGTAGGCTATAGTTCGATTCAGGAAAGTTTGCATTAGGTGTTATAAACACTTTCTGGCAAAACTGCCTTGTTTGTGTTCAGCCACCATCTTAATTGTAGTGAACACCAACCAATAAACTTGTTCCTAAGGGTTTTTGGTATGTGGGAATAGATAAGAGTTAACCTTGCATAATGGCGGGGTGAAAAGTGAAAACAAGGCAGGATGAACAAAAGGGGTCTGAAACAAACCAAAGACTTGAATGCAAGTTTTTTATTTTCCAACAAATGCTGTGAAATGTCTTTATTACTCAAAATGGCCACCTAATCCGGATTAGGCCTATACAAAGAGGTCGCCATTTTAAAATTTAAATTCAACGTTTCGCCTTGTTATATGGCTATGCTACGTAGATTTATTGTTCCATCTAAAGGCGAGTTTACAATGAAGCGCCAACGGCGCAAGCGTTTTGCGTTAGCGCATGGGAAAACTCTTGAGCCACGCC
>JAQFZQ010001199.1:0-21402 GCA_034696005.1 Glomeris marginata | reverse complement strand
ACGCAGGTGCATCAAACCCCGACCCCTAAAATGAGTCGACTCTTCTCATTTCCGGCACAATCTTTCATGGCACTTACGGTACTGAAATATTTACAAGTACAGCTGCTGTACCTCTTAGTGCATCTCCATTTCAACCATTAATTCACATAATTTAAATTTCATGCAATGTATGTTCAACAGCATGTTTTAATGGGGAATATGCACGAGAAGCTTTTGTTAGCAGTGGCGGCCATCTTGTCCAATACATTATCCTGCTAGACTCAAAATGGAGTGCTTTTTTAATGAATTCACAGCCTGTTTGAATCCCACAATTCAGAATTTTGACAGTAATTACCCAAATATATCACTTGGAATCAGCACCAAAACATTATACATACTAGCAAGTGGGTAAGACGTCTACAGGGGGACCAGGTCTGACTTAGTTATGTACCTGTAGTATAAAGATTACACAGTGATTGAAAAATGACATCCAAAGCTGTTTCATGCAGAGTTCTTTCAACATTGTATAAAAATAAAAACCATACACAATCATGTTCAATGCCAAATTTTTGATTGCCATAATTCCGTTTCAAAATGGAATTGGGGAAGTTTATGTTCATTCATCATTATTTCATTTAATTCCTTTTCAACATATACCACAATTTGCATTAAAATAATTAGTATTTTCAATGGTGGCTTAATTACAGATGTGTGTTAGCAGTCCCGGACTTCAAACTAAGCTTTGAAAGTTATTTGAACAAGTTGGGACACTCTGGAAGGTTAATAAATTCCCTGTCTCACAAGAAGATCCACAAGCTTAATATAACATCAACATGTGCTAGCAACTGCAGCTTTCAAAAGTTCCTATTTAACTGCTTCAATATATGACAAGACTCCCACCATTCTATAAATGAAGATAAAACTATCATTAAGTCAGTATGAATTATTCTGTAATTATTAGTTAATTACCAGTGTTTTAAACTTACATAATTAGGATAAGAATTTGTGGATTGTCGCAAAGTGAAGGTGCATTACTGTGTGATAATCCATTCCATGTGTATCAAAGTTGAAAATCTGCATGAAAATTGTTAAATTCAAAAAAAATCCATTTCAGAATTGTTTGATATGGAAGAATATATTAATAGCAATATCACTTTTCTGTCATCATCAGACATGACATCATACAAAACTTCCAAATTCTTTGTATTGAATTTCCATTCATGTGTTGTGAAGTACTCCATTGCAATAGATGCACCAAAAACTTTACGTTGTTGTTCCGTATATCTACATTACATTTCGTTAATTACATAAATGCCATTATTTGAAATATGCATGTATATTACTTATTTGATTCAGTTCCCATCAGTTGACCTAAAGTGTCTAAACAGATGGTAAGTGCAGCGTGCTTTAACATCCAATTAATGCGAACAAATAATCTGTAAAATACGTATTTGCTCAATAAATTAAAAGAGCATGTGTAACCAATTTGTCTGCTCCTCTTTCTGCCAACAGGGGCACTGTTTTTTTCAGTTATCCTATGGAACAGTTTTGTACCATGTTTTTAGTTATTTTCATGCCAAAGTTTTTTGCCATTCTCATATGTGTCTTTTACTTTTTCATTGATTCACTTTTAAGTAATTGAACTCAAATTCTCTGTACTAAAAATCATCCCAGATTATAATTTTGTATCTGCAAAATACCTGTCTGGAACATGGACCACACTTGGGTGCCAATCTTTTGCTTTCCAATTCTGCCTTCCCAGTAAAGCATTTGCACATGAAGCTATGTCTTTCCAAAAGAAACTCTTTTCCATTGGAGTTCCATGGAAGATTTTTGTCTCCCTAAAATTCATACATGATTTTAACGACTGAAATCTGTGGGAGTTAGTAAAAAGTTTACTATATTGCTCAGATTCGACGTTTGCCGGGTTGCTGACGTCACAATACTACATAAAACGTTAGAAGATGCTCACATTTTGTGACGCCAGCAGCAAGTTTGTATTATTAGTGTATTGTGAAGTGGTTTAGACAGAACGTCCACTACGAATTAGTACTGTACACCTCATGGGATTAATTCAAGCAGTAACAGTTTTGGTTATGAGTATATGTTAGTTCAGGAACAGGTTGGTGCTGGAATAAGCTCAACCTGCCTCGCTTTAGCAGCCTTCAATATAATAGCAGCCTCAAAGTTAAGAAAAAGTGGATTGCATAAGATTTTCTGCCATTTTATGAGCACTTTGTTATAATCCACGTGTTGGAACAGCTTAAAGGCCAAATTCCAACAACAATGAAATACCACACTTTTCCTAAAACAAATAACTTACTGCCCTTGCCTTATAAGGCAAGGGCAGGTCTGAAGCTGCTGCAAGGAAGGGTATAGCTTTACCACCTAGTTGAAAGGAAACAACTTACCGAACTGAGACAACGTGCCATGCAGCAGATATGACAATATTAACGCAAATGTCCACAGGAATTATATCCAGTGATAAGTTGGTAAAAGTATAAGTCGTATTCATCATGCCTCTATTTGCCTATAAAAATAAACAGTTTGTAATCTATATGGTATGGGTGAATAAATGAGAATGAAATGCAATCTTCGTACCGCAACAAAGGCACCACCCAAACCACCTAAAGTATCAATCCATCCCTGAATTAAAACAATATTTCGAATTAAAAGTATAGATACTTGTTCTTAATTAAGTATATGGAAAAAGTTAATTACTGGAAAAGGTTCTTTGGCAGAACACACAACAATTCCTGGACGAATTATTGCAATTGGTATATTACTTCCTAATCCAACAATATAATGTTCAGTTAATGCTTTGGTGAATGTGTAGGTATTTGGGAAAGTGCCAAGAAGTTTTGCAGAAATCTTTGCAAGTTCTGCATCATCAGTGTTCCTATACATGATTAGAATTATATTACACATTTCAATATGATTATGATATATTTTGAGATACACTTATGCAATTATTATTTGTGCAAAGAACAAAATCAACATATTGTACTATTATAACATTACGGTTATGCGCAAAGAAATTTGAAATTTCGATGTAAAAATTTGCTAAATTTGTTGTGATTCATCCAATTTCAAAAATATTTTAGTTGTATTACAATTTCATAATCAAACTGACCCTTTAATTGAAATTTATAAGTTGTTAAAACACAGCTAGAAACAGTTTGACATTTTTATTAGAAAAACCTAATTAAGAGATTAGTTGTGTACCTATTACTTCAACAATGGACAGACTTACACAAAATACAAATGTTAATCCATTTTATTCATACCTAAGAAGTGAAATTAATTCCAATGGGCTAATATGGATTGGATACACTTTCTCTTGAACTTCACCGAAAATATTACTATTCGCAAAAGCAGTTGAAATATAAACGACAGCCTGAAATAGCATATAAAACATTGTAAATTGCCGTGTAAATTACAATTTAAAATCTTGCATCTTTTAACTATAGCTAACCTGAATGTTTTCAATTTTATGACACAGTTCTATTATGTTCATTGTGCCAATAAGATTCTGATTCACTGCTTCCCTATAAAGTTGAAAATATTTATGCATTTATGGCGGTTAGACTAAAATTAAAAATAAAAACATGCTTAAATATGTATTGTAAGTCTTATTACCTCAGTGGTTCATCAAATTTCACCACTGCAGCAGAATGAAAGACTATTGTTACAGACTTCCTAATTAGCTCTTCATCTTCATTATTTAATCCCAATCTTGGTTTTACAACATCTCCACATATTGGTTTTATTTTTCTCAGCAGCAATGGATTATCACGCTTAATTTCATCAAATAGCTGCAAAAGTATGCCATTAATAATAACCTTCAATATAATACAACTATCTGTCACCATTTATTATAATTAACACTTACCAGCAAATTAAGCATCTTGCTTAATCTTTTTTGTATCGAATTGTTGAATTTCGGTCTCATGAGCACAAAAACTTCACGTAGTGAAGGACATGATATGAGCAATTTCTGCAGAAGGACTTTGCCTACAAATCCTGTAACTCCTGTTATAAGGACACTACGCCCTTTAAAAAATTCCTGTATGGGACTTTTCTCTGCCATTATCCTATAGTCCTGATAAAGTATATCCCTTATCATATGTTTCGTGTAAGCCGATTGAGCTGCATATAAACTATAGTCTACCACTTTATTAGTGATTGTAACCAGTGTTGCATGGTGTTATTAGTAATTTAAAGGCGAACTGACATGACTTTGTAAGGGACACTGAAACTTAACCAACACGAGGAAAAACTATGAGAAAAGCAAGTGTTTCAGCTAAATCTCTGGGGAAATTAGTAAAAAAGATATTAGTACTCAAATTTGGAAAGGGTAATTCAGTTAGGAGGTTCACTTATGGTGGACGACCTCCTATCTGGCAAACTTTAAAACTTCAAGTGCTATAAAGTTTTTACTAATTTACACAGATTCAGTTGCAACACTTGTTTTGTTTATGGGTTTTCTTTGTGTATAGGTTAAGTTTCAGGGTACCTTACAAAACAATGTCAGTTCACCTCTAATTAAGGGAGTTCTTCCATTATGCATATATAAGTTCCAGAATATCGATGTTAAGTTACACTAAAACAGTTTTGCAATTAACAGCAAGTGTGCTAAGACAATGCAATATTATAATTATGCAGAATATATGCTAGTACATTGCATTTTTCCGTTTAAATTTCAATCTAGTATAACCAAGAGTAGTATAACCTTAACAAATTTATCTTTCAGTAATAATAAATATTAAAAAACGCATACAGTAGAATTGTATTTAAATATGCAGCAACAGAGACATATTGTGTTGAATTACCTTTTGAATCGCAAAACTTTTCCTGCTTTGGTTTATTCTGCAAGATAAGATATGCTACAAGTTTCTTCAGCAAAAGCAAAATACGTACTGCAAATTGTTGCACTTTCTTATAACTTTTGTTTGCAGAATACTGCAATTTTGGCTTTTGCAACATTTAACACAATGGTAACCTTGATTTACTTCATATAATTGGGTATACCATTTATTTCCTGTTAAAACACATATTTCACTTTAGTTTCCTGCAAACCAATAATGTAGTGAAAACCTAATATATTTCACCACATATACTGAATACCTTACACAACATAATTTTGTAACAAAACCATTGTTGCTTATAATTAATACCTTGACATTGCTTAGCAGTTTGTACACTAATGTAAATACACAATTAATTTCAACATGCAATTTGTTGGGAATTGTGTCAAGGTGAGAATGGTTGAACAACTACAATAATTAACATCTATAGGTACACTTAAATAAGTATACTGCAACATATATTACATGTAGCAGACATGCATGACCTAATACTAAGATTGATAATACTTAGTGTTACAATTCAAATGCAGTAAAATTCATTATATTAATTTGCACAATAAAACTAAAAAGCTTGTTAGCAGCATCAGATTATAAAATCCTAAAAAATAAAAATCATTCTGCACTGATATTAATATTACAGAAAGCAGAATATACTGTGCAATTCTAGAGCACATAACTCGTTCATAAATATCAAATTAATAGACAACCTGTACTAAAAATGTTATTGTTATTGCTGTTTGTTATCTTCCATATGTTTTAAAATTCAAATTTCAAAATGGCACTCGGACACGTTGTTCCTTTGCAAGTTCCTCGTCCATAATGGTTTTGATTGTGGTTTGTAGGACATGTGACAACTGCGTTTTGAACACATTGGTAACAAAGTTTGCAAAAAACTCCACAACGAAATCCAGGGAACCAAGCCCATCAACATCCAATCCTATTTGTCCCAACTTTTTGATCTCAAAGCTCTTGACTCGGGGAGGTTGGCCCAATTCGTTCAATTGAGACAGTGTCAACTGCACAATGAAAGTACTACATTCAATGAACAGGTTGAATACAGATACTATACGAGGAAAGCATGAAAGCAAGTCAACAAATGTAGTACACACAAAGTAAAGGAAGAAAGTTGTCAAAATAAATACACAATTGCACACATGGCTGTTTCCTAAAACGTGGAAACTTGCATGTGTGGCTCAATCATGACAAAAGTGAATGGAAAGAGGTTGTTATAACACAGGAAACTGCTATATTTAACATTTATGACTCGCAATCTTGCATTGTTGCAATATAATCACCTGCAAAATGATGTTTTTCACCCTGAAATGCAGGCCACCAGTTCTAGAGATTCCCATGGCAGATGCATGCCATCTGAAGCCCCCTTCCAGGGTGTCAAAGCCCAGATTGGCACTCACCTCAAACGTGTTGTTTTGGAAAGATATTATCATATCTCCTGTTCGATGTAAGCTCGATAAACCAGTTAGGTAACCTTTGAGCAGAGTTGCTTCACCATAAACCTATCATCAATTATGATAACAATCCCCATTAGAAATGGTACAAATATAATTGACCTATGGAGGCCATAGTTGGGATAAAGTTGCAAACTGGTTGGCAGAAAACCACTTCATCCCAACTAAAGACGCCATTTTTAATTGGTTTTTCAGCCAATGGCTGCTTACTGAAATAGGTTAATTCCTTAGAATATTCTCATGCAGATTTGCACATTTCTGCAGAAATATACTATGCAGTAGCCTTGTCTGCAGAGATGTGAAAAATTGTGCAATATAATTTTGTGAAGACTACGCGTATTCTTGGGAACATGTGATTAGGAATGCATTCTGCAGATTATGTTTCTGCATATAACGTTCTGCATAACATGCTTGCTGCCATTCTGCAGAAATCTTTGCAGAGTAAAATACATAATTCCGAAGAAATAATCTCTGCAAACCATGTAGAAGTTTGCAGACTACTTCCTACCCGTGATTCACAATCCTCAGTTTGTTATCAATAATTACCTTAAGAAACAGTATGTTCCTCTGAAACTTTACAGTTGGAGGATTTGGAAGAACAAAGGGATCCAAATTTAGCTTTCGGATCTCCGCAACCGTGTTGGCAATGACTACATCTAGTGGAGATGATGTCCACTGCAGTGCAGTTACTTGCGGAATGGTTTGCAATTGGATGTTGATCATATCCTTCACGGTGGTACTCATCTCATTTAGCATAGTCGGTTTGATGTTATCGAAGATGGTGCCACTTAGTATATTCACAATAGAGTTGGCAAAGCCAGACATCAAACCACCACCGAATAGCTTTTCAAAATGCAACTGCAGTTTACGAACGTTGCAATCCAAATCCACATCTGTTGTTTCCAGGGTTCCATTTTCAGTCACCTGCATCTTTACGGTGCCCCACACATAAGTGTCAGTAATATTCATACGAAAGGCACCCTTACTGTTTGCACTGAACCAACCGACTGTCCCATTAAGACTATATAGACCTTTAACCGTTATGTTTGTCAGGTTAAGTCCGATAGACACTTCGAGCCGTCCCAAGTTGGCCGAAATGCGGTCTATCGTGTAATTCGACAATCCGGAAATGGTCATGTTCCGGAAGACGACAGTCACGTCAATGGATAACTGGGATATTGGGGTTGTGAAGTCAGGGATTGACATAGGGTCATGGATATGCATGCCCGGGATTCCTCCACCAGTGCCATTTTGCTGATTGCGCAAGAACAGCAACACCCCTTTCATCTGCGCTTCTAATTGGGCAGGATCCAATGTATGTTCTGCATCTGTCACAATATACCAATACAATATATTTATATTCGTATTTGAGTTAAATACAATTGACCCTTTTCGGTGTTCTGCCATTAGCTGAAAAAAAAAACTCCGAAAAAAGGAGCCCTTAGCGAGAGAACGTGCCAATCAGATGCATAATTTGCCTCACTACAGCCTCCATCTTGGCAATGGGAGTTGCTTACAGAAAAGGGTCTATTGCATTGAGCAGGGCAACCATTACACATGAAGTGGTCATCCATAGAAGACGTACGCCTAGCCTGTCCAAACTAACGGGTTATATACACCATCTAGTGTCTTAACCCGGGGCCCTCAATCTCCAACTTCCTATTCAACCCTTCGCAAGCAAGCGCCTTTAACCTGAAGTCCGTAGACCCATATCTAGGTTAAGGCACAAGTATTTTTAATGCACATTTTCCAGGGCACACAGCGAATCCCTAAGTAGAAATTTTAGTTAATTAGCAGATGGGGAAACCGGATTACCCGGAGAAAACCCATCACAAACCGGCAGGAAAACTAGAAAACTGCTTTGCACATGCATGACCCATGCTATACTACGTATTGTAAATTATACACTGAGGACTTCAGCGGTTTTAACTAGTTAATCTGTGAACACTTAATCTGGCTTTTGTAACATGCAGGTCTGCAGTGATCAGCTGGGACTCTTAATTTTGGACGACTTTAGCAGTGGTGCCAGCTTATCCAGGTCTAATTGCCATGTGCCAATTTAATAGAAAGTATGGATATCCAGGTATTATATCTTCCTACGATCCGACATCATCAGAAGTTTGCAGCATCCCAGCCCTACTTTGCTGGCCAACTTTTACGGATGACCGCTTCATATACGTATACGCATGTATCACAAAGGTTTTGCACCACTTTCCCTTGCCAGTAAAAATAATAATAGTTTTGGATCATCTATCATTGCAATGGAGTAATTATGAGTTGATACCATGTAGAGTAGAAAGTAATTCCACAAACTCATAAATTTGAAGGTCTGATTTAATGGACAATGTTTCGACACATGCATGTCATCATCAGAGTCGAAACATGTTGGTCCATTAAATCAGACCTTCAAATTTATGAGTTTGTGGAATTACTTCCTACTTCACATTGGATCATCACTGGCCACAAAGTTGGTTGATGAACTGAGGTGGTGCAGTACTTTTTTAATGAGTATATGATAAGACTTACGGCAGCCCATGGCACATAGAAAAAATGCGACGGAGATGAGACGTAAAGCAGCCATCATGAAATACAACTGAAAATATTTCGATAACTAATCACTTAACTTTGTTACATACTACATTTGCAAATACTTCTACCATTACCTTGTTGTTTGAAATGAGTGTCGGAACTCTAACGCGGTTTAACGCGGTCGGTGCTGAATCTGAACTTTGTTAACTAACACAAGTTTTGTATTTGAATTATATTAGATATTACCGTTTGATTTCTAAATCAATGCCACACTTGGCCTATATATTTGGTACTGAGCAACAGAATCCGAAGGCCGCAATGGACTAATTCATAAAGTTTACATTAAAAACATCACGTGATTTGGTCATCATTCTATCATTGGATATCACGTCGCCAACCAAACCCTCATTTCAATTCAGATTCAGTGCCACATAATTCAACACAGTACTAAGGTTAGAGTACACTGGTGTAATAAGAGCCATGTCTTTCGCAAAGCTTTTCTTCGCGGAAAATTAAGCAACAACATTTAAAAAGAAAACGCATTTAGGAGAATATAGTACCAAATTCCAGGATTATCCGGACCACTAAGGACAATATAATAATACAGTGAAAAAACATTTTATAGTCAACTGGAAGGGACCGCCCATTTTGGTTGATTGTAACCGAAGTTTCTTGTAAGCGCACTTCTACTACAAAAAGTTTATTTGAATCCATTGAGAACTTCAGCAACTGTCAATTCTGTTCAAATGTTTTGCCTGGTTATGTCTTAAACAATTAAGTTTTAGTGCTAAATTGTAGTGCATTTTCTGTAAGACTAACAGAGCCACAAAGATTAAGGGGAAGATCACATTAAATATGGAATTGTTGGCTATATCAGGTGTTGAAATCCAGTTTCTGCCCAAAATCTGTTTTCTGTATCGATCAGAAGTTTCCTAAATCAGGATTATAATGGACATAACACAACGTCCAATAATGGTTCCTGTATTCGGATGGTGACACTAGCCGAGGTGAAACTAAACGTTATCCGCCTTATTAAACTTATTTCTCTCCACTTTTGGGGGCCAGAGACAGATAATAATTGCAAACAAATTTGTACATGAGTAATGTTAAAAATTATTTCGTTATGATCACGACAGAAACTTTAATATTTCCTGTAGATGAGATAATACGAAAACAAAATGCAACTGAACATTTTCTGTTCATTCCAGGCGTTTTATACGATAGCATCTGCAAATATTGCAATGTGTTATCACAAATTATGGACAAGATGCTATTCTTGGGTTGCGTGATCCAACGTAGTGAACTTCCCTCCGGAGGAAAATATAAGCACCGCGTCAGCGATCTGCTGTAACAAGTTCCGTTTCTCCTTTTCCAATTGCATTTTCTCATCATGCATTCGCCTCATCTCTAAAATTCTAGCTTCTTCTATCATCTTATGCTGCTTCATACAATCTTTGATCCAAGACGGTTGCTGGTCAAACTTCCCTAGCATTATCCGTCCTTGATCGTTCATCTTCAGTTGACGGAGAAACTCTCTAAACCAAGTTGGGGCCTCCTGTTCATCCCTTTTCCTCTTCTTCTGAGAACCAGTAATATCAGATGTACCTGACATTCAAATATTAACCATCACGGTGAATTAACCCTTCGCTACTCTCGCGTAAATAATTGCCATTCGCGTGGTGCCACCCATGCGAAATTCAAATTCAACAACAGTTCTCATGCGACGCACTATTTGACGCACGTATGCATGGGAGCTATACTATCTTGCAAGGGTAGAATGCGGCAATTCCTGATTGGCTGGTTCGGTCTGGTTGCTTAACTCGCGAATATTGGGTGACGTACGTCACATGACCAATAGGAATACTACGTTTGAACGTTCCATTCGAAATGGCGTCCACATGTCGATCTTCAAAGAAAATTTCACTAACTTTCAGCGCAATTTTAACTGCAGTACAACTGCAATTATCCTTAACTAGTGGAAGTTCCCGGCGTTGCCCGGGTTATGTTTGGGGATGGATTATTGTATGGTCCGTTGGATTATTGTATATAGTGGAGCCAGCGGATCTGTACCGGTGGGGGAAAAAGGGATTATCTTGTTGGGGTGGGAGATCCCCTACATTCCTTTGTATGTTAAATCACACGTGTGGCGGTCCAGTTCAAGAACAAGGGCCCACCGGCAAGTGTGATTTAGCAGACAAAAGAGTGTAAGGGCTCTCCCACCCCAACAAGAAGATAATCCTTTTTCCCCCCACCGGTACAGATCCGCTGGCACGACTATAGCTACCATCATTGGTGTGAGAACTCCGTGGAAGCGTTGTAGTACACCAGGGACAGGTTTTTGGCGTTGGTTGCCCGTGACAGGGGGAGGTGAGGGGGAGGGGGTCGCCGTGACAGACAGACACTTGCTTTTATTGATATAGATAATGAATGTCAATTGCAACCCGGGTAGTCCACAGTGAATGACAAGGTGAATGAGGACTATTTAAAGCATGGGTACACATGTGGCAGTATTTGTCGCATTTGACACTTGCAAGAGAGTATAACCCTTCCTAAACCTAGCCTGCAAAATCAGATGGCACCTTATCATTTATCAAGTGCTATGAGATAAAAGATAACCTACTAGGAGTATCACCACCTTCTTCATTCCTTGCAGCTAAAATATTATCCAAGAGAGATGGAGGAGAATCAGGAGAAGCAGCCAACCTGGGAGTTTCCCCAAGACTAGCCATAACAGCGTCGTCTTCCGTCACAACCTTCTTCATCATATCGTAGAACTCCCAAGTCCTTCTGCCTCTAGGTCTATTGCTAGTATTTTGGGAAATCGTCTTATAGGTTTGCTTCATATTCCTCCACTTCTTGTCTATAATCTGCCACGGGATTTGATGGCCGTGCTGCTCGAATACCGTACTAACATCTCGCCAAAGATCCTTCTTCTTGTGTTTTGGATTACGAAAAAGTTCAGCTCGTTTCATGTATTCTTGAACAAGAAGTCTTGTAAGGGAATTGGACCAGAACATCTTGTCCTGTTCTGTAATAAGGAAATACCAAATTGCTGGTGCTTTCTTGCAAGAATTTCCCAAAAAAGGCTTCCGCAATTACATCAAACTGTCAATATCAACATTAGTTGTCTGTAAGGGATATTTTAAAATTCAAATTGACAGTTGAATACCATATACAGCACTATTAGACATTCGCTTTTACATCATGAATTCAATTTGGTATTGTTCCAATTACTTAACTATAGAAACACAATCACGGGAGTTCACCGCTTCGATTTTCATTTCCGGAATTATTAGCATTTCTTCCCTATAATGCAAGGCATGCTACATACATGGAAAGTTGACTGTACAAGAAAAGCTCCTGAACATTGCATTTATCATTAAGAAGGCTAAGACTCAGGAAGACTGGATTGTACGTTAAATTACGGGTTGCACATGTATTCAGTTGGCCCGATTCATTTTGCACATCATTTTACATTAAAGAAAACGGTAACAGAAAATTACAAACCTTTTGTATCTTCATCAGACTCCGCAGCATTTTGACGATCGGTCTGCGGTGGGATTTTGTCCGTCGAAGCGGAGGCTGGAGAAGCCGCTTGGGGGAACTTGGCGGATCGCAGAGATCGAATATATGCAGCAGCAAGACTGCTATCTAGTTAATTAGAAAACAAAAAATAATATAAGACTTGTGTTTTGCAAAAAAAATCTTTTAAGATCAGTAAGTTTGCAAGATAGTACAAATGGAATCTCCCTGTAAGGTCCCTTTAAAGGGTATATGCTCTTACTGGGGAATCCCTTTGCAAAAGCACTCTCCTACCAGGGATCTGCTTTTCGTGCTGCATCAATTTGCAATAAACACATTAATTCATGCACTCTTCCAATAGGGGATCTGCTCCTCCTACTGCAATTATTAGTTTGGACCGACCACCTGATCGACCATCACTTATTAGAAATGCCTAAATATTTAACTATGGCCCTCACTGCGCTCATCTCACATGGAATCTACAGGGAATCTACTGTTTGCAATGCATAAAAATGCATTTGAAAGTCTAGCGCTGGATGTTTAAGTAACTGAGGAGGCCATCAGTTTTACCAGTTTTACCAAGCGTGGATGAAGGGGTTTACTGCGAATGAGCAAATATTACATGAAAGAACTATGACTCTCAATTAAATACAATGTGGAACTTGTTAATTTGTTATAGATTTCTCATGTTTGTGCAATTCCATTAGAATCCATATGTGCTAACTACCCTAACTACCACAGTAAAAACCAAATTTGCTTCTAGCTACCACTGTTAGAGCTGAGCTGCTATCTTAGCAAAACTGGTTCGATAATAGAAGTTATCGATTATCAGCTTGCCTGCTTGCAATCTATACCTGCTCTTTCTGCTCTGCAGATCAATAGTATGGAGATTATGAATAGAGCTGTAATATTGGAATTGTATTCATTAAATACTAGCTGTAGTGTTAATGATGTAGTAGGCCCTACATAATAATTTGGCTAATGGGTGTTTGCCTATCAAGGTTCAGTGCAATTGATTACAAATTTGGGCATTTATTAAGAATGCCTTTGTGTTTGAAAATCAGGGTGTCTACTGATACTGGAAATCCTGGAATTGTTTTATTGTCCTTGAGAATACTGGAAATATACTGGAATTTTGAAATGAAATTTTAGTAGACACCCTGTTTGTGTACATGTAAAATTTCAGCCTGGTGGTATCTTTCAGAACAGTGTCAATTCACCTTTAAGGAGATCAATATGAACAGTATATAGACCAGGATAAATTCTTCAATTAAAATTAACCAGACACTATTTCAAACTACAGTGACTTTATTTCAAACAAAACCTCTATAATGACATTTCGTGTGTGCAAAATAGACTGGAAAATATTATGATGTCCGTTTTCCTTTAAATGCATTTTTATCTTTAAATTGTTGCTATATAATTATACTTAAATCCTGTAATAAACTCATGAATGTAACTTCTTACAACTATCTTCTATAGAAATTAAAATTTCCAAACATAATACTCATTTGAGACCTTCTAAATTAATTCCTGTGTGGAGGTAACTAACTAATTTTCAAACAAATAACTCCTGGAATTTTCAGAAAAAAATACAACACACAGGCGTGCCATAACAAGAATTAAATGATCATGTCCGTTTTTACCCATAATTCAACAGTTGGCAGTCCATCTTCTACTATGCGTACAGTAACTGAGGAATTTATGTTTATTTGCATTAAATCAAATGAAATTTGCATATTTTTTCACCACATATTTGTATTTTATTCTGGATTAAAGATTAAATCGTCCATATTTTTAAAATTGTCCATTGCTTTTAAGATCCAAATAATATGGCATTTTATTGCGCAGTAACAACAGAATAATTGCGCAATCACACCAATTTGAAATGATGCTTTACAAGCAACTTTCTATCACGTTCTTCACTTGCTGGTTCAGGGAAGTAGAATGATTGTAAAGCGACGCCATTTTCACTTACCGCTCGTCAGCCGTCCGACTTCAGATTCTGGCAGAAATATCACATATTCTTCCGCTCCATCTCGCAACCGGATCTGCTGCATCTTCGGTTGCATCGCTGGTGTAATAACTTGAAGTTGCTGAGCCATTATCCCTTCTTTCGTAATTTACAAAACGAGATTTCGGCAGACAGCGTTTTCGGAAACTGAAAATGGCTGACCGCTGACGAGCGTCGTGATCGCAACATTCGCAGCCCTACTCAGTTTCTTCTATGGCAAACCGCTCCGAACAAAAGTAGGCGCTGAAACCGGAACGGCCAAGTAACGCCATCTAGCGTTATCCGCCTACGACTGTATACCTGACACTGAATTTAGCATAGATTTCGAAATACTTTTCGGTTTTAAAACCAACTGCGCGTTCAAATATGCAAATTCTTCACGTCAATGACTTCTTCACATAGGTTCTAATCGAACATACTTTAATAAACGCCGCCCTTGGATAAACGCAGTTCGATTTTTGACAAAACACAATATGTCAATACAAAATTAAATATTTGTAAAATTTAAAAGTAAACTGACATGTCTAACAAGAAAAACCATCAAGAAAGCAAGTGTTCCAACAAAATCTTTGAGGAAATTAGTAACAGAACTTATTTACCCTTATATAGTTCAACAGCAAGATTAAATACCATGTCAGTTCACCTTTAATATGTATAATTAACACAAAGGAAAATGCATAAACAAGATTGACAAAGTATACATATAGGCCTATAATTTAAAGTTGTAAAATGTACTATACTAAAATCGCGTCCAAAGTTGCACTATGGAGGAGGGAGGTGAAAGGGGGCAGAAAAGACCACTGACCAATGAGGAAGTAGGTATGATGCTGATAAGCATTCTTGGTCATTGCTAGCCACTCCCAAACTCTTCATAATGCCTCCCTCATTGGTTAAGAGTCTCGTCAACCTTCTTTCACCTCCTCCCACAGTGCAACCTCATTGGTGAAACTTTGGATGTGGTTTTAGTATACATATGCACATAAGGAATGACTAAATGGATAAATGATTATTTTATGATTTTATGCATACAAAATTTGTTGCCCTAAAATTTACCTTATAAATGCAGTATTCTCTACAATATATAGAAACACTCAATGTTCTTGGTTGGAATAAACGTATAGATTATAATAATGATTGTAATACATACAACTTGAAGAAGAACAAATATCTTGCAATCCAAAATTACAGCCGATCATCATCTTCCAATAAGTTTCCGCCAGTTCCCGGATCCAGGGATTGCCGGTAGACAATACAGTGAGGTTTGTACTCCTCAGCCTGAGATTGGGTTCCTGATGCATGGTCACCTTGATCAGAGAGCACAGTGGCTTCTTCGTAAGATGGAGGAGCTATAAAACAGTTCATTAGAAATCAAAATCACTTTTCCAACGGTTTCCGCCATTTCGCAAACTTACGTAAGGTTTGATTTTGTCCCAAATCCATTGGAACAGCCAGCTGGTTTAGAGTAATTGCTGCACCACGTCCATTGAATGTATTCTGCAGTGGTATAGTGCCAATCGTAACTCTTTCTTTCATGATCATGTCTTTCAGATAGTTGCCGCAATGCACTTGCACCTGGTAATTAAAACAAAGCAGTTCAAATTTGACCATTTGATCCCATTCTTCAAATCTTATATAAAACATTCAATCACCTCTATGAAGTACTTCACTTCAATAATACGGCATCCTCCAAGTCCCGTTGGTGGAACAGGAGGAACCACCAAATCCACATCGTTCCACGAATCGCTTTTGCGCGCGGAAACACTACCGAATTGTACACATCCTAATTCAATTTTATCTTTTGCTGAGGTATTTTCTGCGAAATAAGTAACATGCTAAAATTTTGAAGTGAATGGTATATTATTAGTCATTTTGTTCAATAATATGCATACGGTACGTATATATAGTTGGGCCAACGAGAGAAGCAACTCGTAGCTCCGCCCTCATTAGGGAGTAAAAATGAGCTAGGCCCAAATAAAGGGGTGGTAGTGTTTACTGTCTGAACCTGCTGCACGTGCTTTAAAAGCTAAGCCACCCCTTTAATTTGAACTAGTCCGTTTTGACACCGTACGTGGGAGGAGCTACGAGTTGCTTCTCTGGTTGATCCTACTATAGTAAATCACAATTACTAGCCTGTTTCAGTCTGGCAATAGATTTCCTTACACTTTGAGACGAGGTGTTATTTATTTCTAGAGTAATGCGCATCGATTCTCCCGGTACGTAACATCTTTTGTCAATGGTTGCCTTAACGAAAATGGTTCCTCCGGCGAAACAGCAGTACGATGCCAGGGATTCTTGCATTTCCATTACAATTTTCTTCTATAAAAGTAACTAAATACTAATAAGAGATGAAACGGAAACTAAATGATGAATTTGATCCATACATTTCCATCGGTAATATCGTTCAAATCCACAAGAGGCGATACGCTGAATGGAACTTCGCACGTATAGTTCAGCTTCCAGGGTAGATCAACCTCAGCTTTGCAAACATAATACACCCTTCCATGTTTCCCTTGAAATGATGATGGTAAATTGGGAGGCAAAGTGAAACTGAAAGGAAACATGTTATCCCCTTCAGGTAATGCGGCTTTTTGACCTAATACACAGAAACAAAAATTAGTTGAACAACATTCTGCTGTGATTTGTCTATTTCTGTTGAACAACTTCCTAATGTGGCTTTGTATTTATTAGGGCATCAAGTGAATTATGTTTTGAATGGCAACTTGTATCAATAATTCATAATTTAAATAGTTAATCCATGCAGCGGAGTGCGAGGTATATTCCATTAAACATAGAAATACAAAATTCCAGCTAATATACAATGTACATGTTGATAGTAATTTTGACAGTTATATATTTGATGTACATATCACTAAATAACTAAGTTTAGCAGGGTTTGAATATGCATAATGCTGACTCCAATGTAACCTCGTTGCCAATTTCCACCAATTATGTGCATTCAGCAAAACCACTTTACAAACCCACAGCCTAATAATTGCAATTTTGACCTTAATAAAATGTAAAACGTCACTATAGAATTTAACATCAGGTAAAACATTGCATCAACTAATTGCATGTCCTTCTGTCGTGCATGGGATAATTACAAGAGAATAAAAATTCTCTTCACCTACGTAATTCTCAGATGCTTCATAATTGCAACTGCGCTGACTGCGAGGTGCAAGTGCTAAATCATTTTACTTTAATTTTAAAACACATTAACAGTATACCACATGGATTAAATAACTAACTATATAGTTAGTTTACAAAGTAATATCCAATGAACATGAAAGCCATATACAGGGTGCGGCAAAACTCTGGTCATTTTTTAAATAGCTTGAAAATGGTAAATGATAGCCCTGTACAGTTTTCACAATTGAATAGAAAGTCATACGGGGGAAATACGAAAATCATATCGCACGTGACCTATGACGTCATCTTCAAGGTCATCCGTGTTCTAACTTTTGAACCGTTGAAGATGGGGCACAATTTCGAATTAGGCGCTTGAAGAGCACATCCGATTTAGTTAATGAAAATTATTTTCAGGTTTCACTGTACTATATAAAGACTATAAAGAGTATTAATAGTTAACAGCAAGAATAAGGGAGGTGACAGTAACAAAAATGAAGTGTGCACACATACCACTGCCCCAAACAATAGTAGTATTGTCGAAATAAGTCTCCCTGGCTTTTCTTGTCTTTGTAGTGGTTATACTTCGGCCATCTTTCAATTCGCTCACACTTTCAGTGAAACTCACACTTAAGTATCCTTTAAATCGAACTGCAACCTCTATACAATTATATAAAAAGCAACATGTAATCATAATTAACAGGTCTGGTCTTTAAATTTAAGGTTTTAAGGTAGACCTTGAAACTTTACTCTATACACAAAGAAAAATCATTAATAAAATAAGTTTTGTAACAAACTCTGTGGAAATTGGTAAAATAAAGTTATCAACACTTAAAGTACGACGGGGTAATTAAGTTAGGAGGTTCGTCTGTCCTAGACAACCTCCTATCCGGTAAACTTTCAAACTTTGAAGTGCTAATAGCTTCAGTTTACTAATTTCCACAGATATTTTGCTGCAACACTTGATTTCTTAGTTGTTTTTCTTCATGTAGAGTAGGTTAAGTTAAGTTTCAAACTTACGTCTACACTTGAGTGGTTCCTTGAGTGGTACACAAACTTTTCCCGCCACAGTTTCCCCGGCGAAAAACACGAGTGGAAAATTCTTGTCGAATTGCAATGAAATCATTGCCATATTGGATAATCTCCTTCGTATTCCAAAAACTTCTGACATTTTTGGCGAGGGCAAATTTGAACACTGTTACAGGTTTGCTAATAGGATGCAGAATGAAGAACTAGTACTTACTTCACAGTTCCTCAAATTGCCTAATTACGCCTTCAGCAATACGAGGAACTGCCACAAGCTGGTTACATACCAATTTTGTCAAAATACTGCATCAACATTATTAAACGTTGCATAACATAACTATGTCATAAAAACAAAAGATGCTTTTAAAATATTATTTTACTGTATACCACAATCAAACAATTTAGACTTTTTATTCAATACACCAGTAAAAAATTGAAATTTAAGTGATTCCATCTCAAAATGTTTACCAATATTTTTGAAGCAACAATTACTTTAAGCTCCTTTTTGCAAATCAAATATTTAGACTAAAGTATGTTAATCCTTATAAATAACTACATGCAAGCTAGAAAATTACACATAAAATTGTGTTCATAGGATTGCAGTATACTGCTGATGATGTCAGCAGTTAAGAAGTGCATTCAAGCATGTTTCAGTTGCAAGTAATGTATTCAAAATATTTTATTGTCAATGCCAGACAATGGTTATACATGTACAGCATGCACAGTAACATCAAGTTATAATGAAACAGTCAATTGAAACTGCAATCAGTACAAAATACATTTATCAATTGGGATTTCAACTGTTCTTTTGAGTCAACTTGGTCGTCACCTAAAAATAACAAATATCAAATGCATACAGGATTGTTAAAATCAAGTCGTTGAAGGTGTTGAAAATGTTAACAAAGTGATTTCATTGGCTGGCTTGTCCCATGATTTGTCACATGGTTTTACAACAGGCAATGAAATCACTTATTGTTAACATTTTCAACAATGTTAACACTTCCAATGACTTAACTTCAACAATCCTGAAACCACATAATATATGTGATAAAATTTGAAATAAGATTTAATTGCAAATTCACATTTGATTAATTATCAAGTAGAACAATATGTTTTGAAGTTTATTTACAGTATAGTAATGTAACAAGTTTCAAAATTTTACATGCATTCCCCCTTAGACATTAAAATTAATATATTTTATAATACAGCTGAATTAAAAGAATTAATATATTTACCGCTTTCACTTCTGTGTACAATTGTAAGGCATATTCCCCTCCTTCACGACCAAACCCAGACATCTTGAAGCCACCAAATGGTGCTTGAGGAGTAAGTGCATCATAGCAATTCACCCTAACATATCAAATAGAAAGTTTACTTACAAGGTGTTCACTACAAATGCTTTAACTTCCCAACATGTATTGCTGTTGAAACTCTAATTAGTTCTGCCATTCACACAAAGGTCGTATTGGCTGCTGCAGGTCTGCATGTGAAACGATTACACACCTGCAACATGACTGCTGCAAGTCTGCAATATGCCTGCTGCATACTTTAAGTATGTGACAAACTGCAGGAAGTCTGCAGCAAATATGTTTTG
This sequence comes from Glomeris marginata, assembly GCA_034696005.1. NCBI lineage: Eukaryota > Metazoa > Arthropoda > Diplopoda > Glomerida > Glomeridae > Glomeris > Glomeris marginata. The sequence continues at coordinate 1,281 of JAQFZQ010001199.1, read as the reverse complement.
CAGCTAATGTGCAGCTTCTGTGGAAATAGCTGCAGAATACATTCCTACAGACTTCATGCAGGCTTGCAGCCGACTTGTCACAGGTGTGTAATATGCTGAAAAATGCACATACCATACAGTTCCAGCTCTCAATCCTTGCACAATGTAATTGGCTTTATCCAAGTCTTTCGTGAACACGGCCGCAGCTAAACCATAATTTGTATTGTTTGCCCTTTCAATAACCTCGGGAATGCTATCAAACTTCAATATTTGCATGACAGGACCAAAGATCTGCAAGTAGTACACACAACTTATGAGAAATGATTGGGCATGATCATCATACCACGCAAGGAATGTCACCTCTTCTTGGGCTATTTTCATGTTATCTTTAACATCAGAAAAGACAGTTGGCTGCACGAAATAGCCTTTATCACCAACTCGTTGTCCACCACACAAAAGCTTGGCGCCATCTTTTTTACCACTGTCAACCAATGACAAGATTTTGTTCATTTGCTCTTCGTCAATCTGAATTTTTAAAAAAGTACGCAATTGAATTCCCTGGCCGTATTCGTAGTTTAAAATATCTAAATTAACCTGTGGTCCTTGTTCATTCTTGAAGTCGAATGGGTTACCCACAGTACGTTTCTTGGCCCTTTCCACACTACGCGCAACGAATTCATCGTATATCGAAGATTCGACAAATATACGTGAACCCGCGCAACAACACTGGCCCTGATTGAAGAACAGGCCGAAATGGCTGACTTCAACAGCTTCGTTCACTGTTAGACAAAGCTTTCATTGAACTATATTATTGAAATCGAAATAAGCAATCAATTACTCTTACATTCTGCATCTTTAAATATGATGTTGGGGCTCTTTCCGCCAAGTTCCAAAGTAACACGCTTCACGTTACTTGCGCCAGCTGCTTGCTGGATTACTTTCCCAATCTAGACACAATATCATGGTGTCTTTTAAGTAATTATAATGTGGTAAGATCATATGAGCTATCAGTGTCCATTTTCTATTTAAGCCCCATGTTACCGTCACTCAGAGGCTCGCGCGGATAGTCAACCTTACCGGATTGACTAGTGAAAGTTAGGACTAATAATGGGGAAGGACACTGAACTGAAAATATTAAGGCAGCATCACGTGGAAGCAAGGAATTTGTACGGTCAGCAGAAACCTTTAATGGAAGCACTCTCTGATTCCGCCGATTCCGCGTTGAGCCGTGGTAACCCTCCGGCAATCGCAAAGTTTCTCTTTTTAAAATAGAAATGTATGTACTGTGGAAATTGTTTCAAG